>CAUYPK010139573.1:0-68813 GCA_963574355.1 Loris lydekkerianus
GCTTGGGAGTGCAGTGGTTCATGCCTGTAATCCTAGCACTTGGGGAGTTCAAAGCAAGAGGATTGCTTGAGACCAGGAGTTTGAGACCAGTCTGAGCAACACGGCAAGACCCTATCTCTACTATTAAAAAAAAAAAAAAAATTAGCAGTCGTTTGTCAGTGCACTCCGGCCTGGGGGACATGACAGAGAAAGACCCAGTTATTTTTTTTTTAAGTAGCAAAGTTGGCTCAGTGAACGTAGCTCAGTGAGTAGGGTTCTGGCCACATACAGCAAAGATGGTGAGTTCGAGCCCAGCCCGCGCCAGCTCAACATCGACAACTGCAACCAAAAAATAGCTGGGCATTTTGGCAGGCACCTGTAGTCCCAGATACTTGGGAGGTTGAGGCAAGAGAATTTTTTAAGCCCAAGAGTTTGAGGTTGCTGTGAGCTGTGTTGCCACAGTACTCTACCCAGGGCGACATGAGACTCTGCCTCAAAAAATATATATATATAGCAAAGTTAATGCAATAGCTCAGAGAATGCTACGCATTACATTGGCATTCGCTGACCTACCAAAGACCATGGAGCAAATAAGTATATGCAATTTTAAAAGCGCTGTTTTCAGACCAATTTTCCATAAGAAACCATCATCTTGAAGGAAGGAGGGTGCAAGGCTTCCATCATGCCTCACCGTCCAGGCCTGTATCTATCTCTACAGCACACAAAGACACTGAACAGTCAGGAAGAGTGTGTGGCACGAGCAGCAGAACTGGTGACAGTACAGGGACAGCCATGGCACCAGGGGCAGCTTCCCCTGCAAGCTCTGAAATGAAAGCTCCACGAAGGCAGAAGCATGGGTGTGCACAGAACCTTCAGAAGTCAGACACGCATAACAGGTTCTTGCCAAAAACCTTCTGCGGGATGAATGTCAAAAATAACAACACCTTCAGAGAGACAGAAACTGAGCAATGCCCCAGAAATTAATTTGTCCCGTACCCCAATTTCTGAACAACTCACCAAATGATCATTTTGTCTGAGTAATACTTTTTTATGAAATAACCAAAGCATTTTAGAAAGCATTTCCCTGAACAATGCTGCAAGGCACGTCTCAGAACATTTTCCTGCCTCCAGGAGGATGGGATTTCTGGGGTGATCAGGCCACACCAATTTTATATCTCCAGGGAAGGTTTTCTGAGGAGCAATCAAGCACAGCTGCATGAGGACAACCCATTCCACTGGTATTTGGTTCCACACAGACTAGGTCCATCTTTGTGTACAGGTTCAAATGACCTGCTGGGTGTAGACAACTTCAGCTTTACATTAGTGCAGTGCTAAAGCTACTAGTTGGTGGGGCACAGTGGCTCACGCCTGTAATCCCAGCACTTTTGGAGGCTGAGGCAGGTGGATTGCTTGAGCTCAAGAGTTCAAGACCAGCCTGACCAAGAGTGAGACCCCCATCTCTACTAAAAATAGAAAAATTAGCTGGGGGTTGTGGCAGGCACTTACAGTCCCAACTACTTGGGAGGCAGAGGGAAGAGTTTGAGGTTGCTGTAAGCTATGATGCCAAGCACTCTGCCCAGGGTGACAGAGTGAGACTCTGCTTAAGAAAAAAAAAAAAAAGCTACTAATATGTCTAAGTTTGTGACTTGCCTCTTTTAACAAACACAGCGTCTTTCCTCTAAATCCTTCCCAAACACAGTGGTCTCAGCCCTTCCAGGCTATTATAACAAAATACCTTAAACAGAGTAATTTCTCAACAATAGAAACCTATTACTCATAGTTCTGAAGGCTGGAAAGTCCATAGCAAAGCCATCCACAGATCAGATGTCTGGTGAGGGCCTGTGGCCCATAGATAGTGCCTCTGTGTCCTCATCTAGTGGAAAAAGGTAAGCAGACTCCCCAGATCCACTTTAGAAGGGCACTGATGCCACATGTGAAGGTACAGCCCACAGGACATCACCGCCTACAGGCCTCTCCTCTTGACAGCACTGCGTTCGTGATTAAGAATTTGGAGGGACACACTCAGACCACAGCAACAGTCCCAAACATCACTCATCATGAATGCTATGCTTTGAGGGGAAAAAGGAGAAAATAAGGAAAGAAAAAGGAAACAACAATATTAGCATCAACAACACAAACCCTGCTTTCTCTCAAGGACAGCATGACATGGTCGGGACAGGGAGGGTGGAGGCAGTGGGGCGGTCCCGGGCCCCGCAGAGCCCCATCACATTCTCATTTTCCCAGTTCTCTGCACTGAGGCAGTATTTCCCTTGTAATTCGAGGAATAATAAATAGACTTGCCCAGACTGTGTCTTTCAATACTCACATAGTTAGTATAAACCACGCTGACCTTTTAAAGATGTGATTTGTTTTTTAACACCTCAAGTCAGAAATGCTGGATACGTGAGCTCTGGCCCGGCCACGCTGCCATGTCGAGTGTGACGCCGCAGCGTCCACCCATCTCGGAAATGCCAGCAGAGAGAACCTCGGCGGGGGCTGACATGCGATATGGTGCAAAAGGTTGAACTTGAGTGTCTAAAAGCTGTCTGAGCCTGAAAGGTATTTAAAGCATTCATCCCAGTTTCTCTTTTCTAAAGACCACCACAGAGAATTATCAGCTTAGGAGGCTGTAAATAAAACTGAATTCGCCCAGTGCTCCGTCTGCACCCTGGGTGTTGGCTGTCAGTACATCCTCCGAGGAGGATGGCCCCCTAGATCCCAGCATCACTGCTCACCTTACTCATTGAGCAATGGCTTTAACAGTCAGCTTCCACTTCACCACCTTGAACTCAAGATGCCTGGCCCACTCGCAGAGGGTTTGCTATTTCCCCACCTCTGCTGTTGGCCTGGCTTGGTTTCTCATGCCTTCACCAAGGACCCTCTACATGACCCTGTCTGTCCCATTACATCAATGTAAGGAGCTTGACAAAGAGCTTGGCCACCCACCTTCCCCCCATTGAACTCCTGAGTCTTTGTTTTTCTCTTAACAATTTTTTTATTAAGTCATAACTGTGAACATAATGCATTTGTGGCATACAACGTGCTGATTTTATATACTATTTGGAATGCTTACGTCAAACTGGTTGCCCTAGCCCTCACCCCGCTCAATTACTGTTAAGACATTGATACTCCACTTCTAATAGATCCGACATGTACCCTTGCAATAGGCCCCATAGGTGCGTCTTTGAATTGGTAAAGAATGGAAGTTGTGTTCTTACTTACACATACTCAAAAAATTGTAATTTCCCAGGTTAAGAGTTCCAGGATACAGAACATAAGCCCCAGCTTTTCCTCCAGTGAAATGGGAAGAACGGCAACAGGCACACGCCTTGCTGGGTTGTCATGAGGATGAAGTGAGACGGTCCGTGGTAAGTCACATGCACAAACAGTGGCTATTATTTTCTGCCTTTATCTGAGATACCTGCAGTTAATTTTTGTCCATGATGCAGAGGGATAGATTAGACATTCCCCAAGTTCCTTCCAGGGCTATTTTAAAGAGAGTGGTATTGCTTCAGATTATTCACCTTCGTGTTGAACAGACTGGATTGAAATCACAAGGACTTAATTTATGTCCTGAATAAAGGTATAAAGTGTGTATGTTTAAGTAATGAGAATTACATCTTTGTTTTATGGCACAAATTGTTGTTTTTTAACGCCTCAGAAATAGCAAAATAAATTCTATTACTAGAACACATACATTATATTTTCTAAAGCCGTAAATTATTCTGATGGTGTATAAGTTTATAAGAGCTATGGGAACACAGATTGTTTGACTATTTTGTTCTCTGCTATATTTCTAGTATTTAGCAGAACACCTAGCACAAAAAGAATATCAATAAATATCTGTTGAGTAGAGGAATGAGTACATATTTTCCTATTTATTTTATTATCTCAACAGTGAAACAGTAATAATAGTTGTTCCCAGACCTGTCAAGAATAAATTAATGAACTTTCTGGATATTCCAGTTCCCAAGTGACGTGCTACATTAGCCTTAACTTCAGGTAGTCTAAAGGGGAGGGGTGCACGTCCCCACAACATCGTAGGGCCCACGGCCAATCCCAGATATTAAAGTGAATACTATCTGCTCCTCTGAGTCAATTTTCTTTAATCATACATGTTGTGAGTAGATCATCTTAGCCCTGATGATAATATCAAGGGAAGAAGGCTCACCTTATCAACTTGTGGCCAGTGCTCCCTTAGCTATTAGGCTCGGTGATACTTCTGAGACTTGAGAGTACCAGTAAAGAAACAAGTTGGGTGCAGCCTCTGACTCCTGGCAGTCACCGACTATGACTAAGAAGTTACAAAATGTAACCAAGACATCTCCATAAATATGCTAACCTCTCACACAAGATTATCATAGATTTTTACAGATTTATCGAGGTAGATTTGATGTATAAAAAATTACAGACATTGGAAATTACATTTGAGAATTCATCCCAGAAAAAGTGCTTTGCAGGAGGGACTAGGCACTGGTATAGCATATCAAGGAGAGTGCCTTGAAGGTGATGGCAGTGACATATGTAGAACATTTTCAATGCTGAGTTCACTAAGTTAATTGTCCAACCTCGTATTAAATGTATACAGTTTGATAGTTTTGGAATAAGCATATACCCATAAAACCATCACAAAAGAATCGCGATAACAGACATCTTGCACCTTTAAAAGTTTCCTTGTGTTCTTTTGTTGGGTGTGTGAGAGAGTTAAAAACACTTAACATGAGGTCCACCCATTTAACACAGTAGGTGTGTGATACAGATCACTCGTCATCAGGGTACCGCGAATCAAACCCGCAGTGACAGACTTACCTTACACCTGTTAGTGCTGGGTGGGACGTGCAGAAATCAGAACCCGTGCATATTGCTGGTGGGAACGTAGAATGATGCAGCCACTACGGAAAACACTAAGAAGTTTTCTCAAAAAAATGAAAAATAGAATTAATTACCAGAGGATCCAGCAAGCCCCCTTCTGGGTACATAAGCAAAGAAATGAAATCATGATGGAGAAAGGGCTGTATTCCCACGTTCATGGCAGCATCATTCACAACAGCCAAGATACAAAAGCACCTATGTGCCCACTGACAGACAAACAGATTTAACAAAAGTGGTATGTACATACAATGAAATATTATTCAGCCTTGAAGAAGAAGGAAAATCTGCCATTTGCAATGATATTGGTGAATCCGGAAGACATTTTAGTGAGTTAAATAAGCCAGTCAGACAAAGCCAGGGGCCACGTGATTATACTTTTATAAACTCATAGAAGTAACATACTCATAAAAGTGGGGAAAAGAATGATGGTTACTATGAGTCAAGGGAAGGGAAAATGAGTTGTTCAATTGCTATAAAGTTCCAGCTCTGCGAAATGAATTAACTGGACCCATCCATGCATAGGATGGTGCCAGCACTCAACAATGTATTGTGAGTTCAACAAATTATGTTGTCAGTAGATTTTTAAATATATAATCTTTCATTCCAGATGCAATAGCAGCTATTTTGGTTGATTTGTCAAAAGAAGCATTAATTTATTTTTATTTAAATGAGATGTAGTTTATAAAAATTTCTTCCTGCTCCTTAGACATCAAGGTTCCATTTCCTTTCTGCATGTATAAAAATTGGGGATTTCTTCCCATTTACTGGGTAGGATATAGAAATTGCTAGCTAATCAAAATCAAAGGAACAAGATGAAAATCTGACAAATAGTTCAATTTGTTCTGTCTTCTCAGCATGAGATGAAAAATGTTAAATTATATTCCCACTGTCAGGTGATTCTTTGTGAAGAAATTAGTACAAGCATATGTGTGTTTATGTGTTTATGTGTGTCATTTTATTATCTAGGAGCAAAGTTTTTTGGAAACTAGGTCGCAAAATGAATTTACTTGATTATAATGCCTAACAAAAGGTTAAAATTGTGTCATGCATTATATGATTAAAATTTTCTATGAATTTGCTTTTCCAAAGCCAGCTGCTTCCTTGGGTTGATTTGTATCATTCTGTATTAATTTATCTGAACGGAGTTAATCTCAAAAGAAGGGTGATTTCTGGCCAGACTTCATTGTAATGGGGCATTTGAGTATGTCCTAGAAACCATGAAAGTGTGAGCTATGCTTGTCTTTATAAATACCACAGTTTTATTTTTTAATTTTTTTTTCAGAGACAAAGTCTCTCTGTAGCCCAGGCTGAAGTGCCCTGGCATCATGATAGTTCACGGCAGCCTCAAATTCCTGAGTTCCAGCTACCCTCTTGCCTCAGCATCCAGAGGAGCTGGGATTACAAAAGCACATACCACGCCTGGCTATATTGAGCTGTGTTTGCAAAAAGCAGGTATTCTGATGTATGCATACATTTCCAGGAATGTTTTTAAATGTCCTCAATGCCATGTGCTAATAAGAATCCTAATTTTTAACTCCCATCTCAGAAATTGTTTTTCTGATGGATTTGGATACTCTGGGGGAACCATAAATAGAATATTTTCTCAGTAATGATGACACGTCTTTGTCTAATAGGTTTCTGAAAAGTTTAGTTATGCAAAGTTCTTACATTAATTATCGTTACTAGTTAAATCACATTTTTTTTGAGATAGGGTTTCATTCCGGTACCCAACTGTAATGCCTTGGCATCATCATAGCCTCACTGCAACCTCCAACTTTTGAGCTGAAACCATTCTCCTTCCTCAGCCTCCTGACTAGCTGGGACTATAGGCACCATTCACAATACCTAGCTAATTTTTCTGTTTTTCATAGAGATGGGGTCTCACTCTTGCTCACATTGGTCTGGAACTCCTGACCTCAAGCAATCCAAAGTACCCAGCCCAAATTATTCTTTTTGTTTGTTTTAACAAACAGGAAAATTTCCTAAAACAATCCAATAGGATTAAAAAAAAAAATTCCATTAAATTTGAATCATGAAAATAGATGTCCTTCTACTTAATTACTTAATATAAGATTATAACCATAGCTTCATTATTATGCTGAAATTTTTTAGAACTTCTTAAAATAATTGTCAGGAGAGTTTATATGTTCATATGACCTTGAAATTCCCCAGGGAGAAGATTCTAAAGGTCTTTATGAACAAAGAAAGCTAAAATAATCTTGTTTAAGAGATGGAATCTGCTGTCTACCCTGAGGACAGCAGGTTTCCACTTTCTTCAAGTTCATGGGGTAATTATACTCTCTGTCTCTCCCACCCTCTCTGTCCTACCTCCTTGGCTCCCTTCCTTCCTCCTTTCTTCATAAACACATTTATTGCGCACCTACTTTCTTCATAAACACATTTATTGAGCGCCTACTTTGCACCAGACATTAAGCTAAGCAATAAGGGAATATGCAGAAGAGAAGCTGTCTGGCCCTCCTGGAGACATTAAGGTAAGGCTCTGGGGACAGGGAAGGCTGAAGACAGCAATTCCTAGGCTGCCAGTAAGGTAGTGCTGGACCACACGCTAGTCCTGTAAGAGCTCAAACCCAGAGGAGAACACACCAGAGGAGGAAAAAACAGCCTCACATTCACATACAGCTTTGGTCCGTTAATGAAACTATTAATGGAAAAAAAAAAAAAAAAAAGGTGAAGAGCCTAAAATGAGAAAGATTGCAAGTAATTAAAGGGAACTGTGGAAATAAAAGAAAATTGAAGAAATCTTGGCAACATGGACAGAAGGACTGTATTTTCGTTGCAAAATGAACACAACAGACCCATTTACACAAAGGTTAGTTGGGTACTGTTCAAGTGATCGGCACTTAACGATCATAAATTTTCCCCCAATTGATAGAATAATAAACACACGTATGCTTGTGTAAAGTGTCTGGAAAGCTTTGTGCTTACGTTTCCAGCGGCCCAGTATAATTAAACATTAACTGTCAATTTCTTAATTCTAAAGCAGTCATTTTGCTCTAGGTAATGAGCTTTTTGTTTTTATTTATTTATTTTCCCTCCTAAGCAAGTACCAAGTTTTCCTCCGGTTGGTTTTAATGGATTTAGCCCTCAGCAGCCCACCCCTTTGCAGACAATCCCTTCTGCGGAGAAAAATTTCCCTAGAGAGGCTGAGGCAGTAGCTTCAGGGAAAAGCAAAACTTCCCTCTGATGAGACAGAAAATCTCTCTCTCCCACTGTATTTCATCAAAATAGCTCAGAATCTGCACCTAATATTAAACTGTGTAATATCCACTTCACACAGGTAATACAAGTACTGTTAGTAATTTATTTCTATCTTATTTTCAATGAAACTTTAAATTCCTATCTAGGTCTTCGCTTGTATGTTCAGTTTTTTTAACCTCTATTCGCTTCTGCTGTTAACAAAATGAAGCTCTATCAGACACGGGTTGTCTCTGAGGAAAGTGTTTGGCTTTCAAGAGGAGAAGCCCAGAATGAAAAAAAGCAGGCTTAAAAGGCAGCTTCACTCCTGTGTGCGTGCATCTGTGGCCTGGATGCTCTCTAGGTAAGAGCAGAAGATGGAAGGAGCTCTATTTTTAACGTCTTCTTACAGAAGCACCGTGAACTTAGCAATGCACAAAATTTATGCCATGCTCAATCCTATAACATGGGGGAAGGGGTTAGACAATGACTTGAAGATCGTATTTCTGGGTATCTCCAACTGTTTGTAAATTGCAGAGCCTGACATTTAAACTCTGCCCTGTTCCTACCTCAGGCACCGCCCTTTCTCCCACTCTCTCCTCCTCCCCCTGCAGCAGGAGAACACATGCTTCATTTCCCAAGGCGGCATGATAGGGAGTCAAGGGTCAAACTCAGCCTGTTAAGTCTAAAGCAATTACCTTCTCCTGCAGATGAAGAAAAGCCCATGTCTCCACCTCTGGGTGGAGGGCAGGGTGAGCAGAGAGACTCTGAGAACCATATGGCCACCTCCAGCTCACATCCCTGACATCGCGGCAGGCACCTGGGCAAAGGCCAAGGCTTGGCACGGTGCATCCACAGCCGCTGTTGTCCAAACACTCATCTATTTCTGGAGATTTTTACCTGCCCTTTTCCGGTTGGCTATGCTGAGAATCCAAATTCTGGCATAATGTGCTCCTGCTGTCTAAAATCATATGTTCTAGTAACAGTTCTAGAATAATGTATTAAAATGGCATCCGTTCGTCAACTGTGTACTGACAATATAAAAAAATACCAAATAACCAGCTTGCTGTGTGCATTCCCTTTTCCGGTAGCCTCTAACTCGGCAGCACTAGATCTGAATAAATGCTTTTCCCCTCCTGATGTCTACATTTTCAACAATAGCTGATGCTGTGCAATCTTGGAACTTGAAATGTCTTTTAATCAGTGTTTTCTATTTACATTCTCAACTACCACATCTAAACAACAGCACTTAATACTACCACTAAATTACAGAAGTGGGAAATCTATCTCAGGCCCAGCACATTTCCCAAATTGTCAGGACCAGGAATCCTCCTGTTCGAGAAGCCCTCGTCTTTGGAGGCAGACCTGAGCTAAAATCCAGACCCCAAGTATTACCGTGGCTTTAAGTAAGCAACTTCAGTCAACTGAGCCTCAGTTTTCTCATCTGTACAACGGGGCTCTTTATCCCACAGGGATGTTATAAGTGTAACCTCAAGATGATGCCCGGAGAATGCCGGAACACAGGAACACAGTAGGTCTATAATAGAAGGGCCAGAGGATAAATTCAGGTCTTAAAACCACATTATCTCCCGAAGATGAGGAGGAATTAAGGTTTGGAGGTTCTTGAAATGCAGTTTAAGGAAGGAATGAAGATTTGCTTTTCCAGCTGCTGACAAACCTCTAAAGATTTCTGAGCAGGTGTTGGAGGGACTGAGGGTGAAGCAGAGGAGAGAGTAGAAACTGGAAGAGTCTATCAGAGGCTTTGATACAATCTGTGACCACATGGAAGCCAGCAAACAGCAGACACCCAAGCTGAGAAGTATGGGCAACATCCCTGGAAGTACGTCCTTGGCATTAGGAGAGCAGACCTGGGGCAGTGGTTTCCACATCTGCCTGGTCATCCGTATCCATAAGAACCACATGGGCTGGATCTTCCTATTTATTTTTTATTCTCAATTACAGACGCTGGGCTCCAAACCTGTTGACTCAGATTCTCCATGTCTTGGGTCCAGAGATTTTTCTGTGTGAATGTGCACATCTGTGTGCCACTCAAACACGTTCTCAGGTTTGGAAATCACTGAGCATGGGCAAAATCCAGGGGCATGTGCATAAAGGACCTACTGAAAATTACATGTATGCTACCTGAGTGAAAAAAAGAAATGGAGGAATAGATTTGCTCACTGGATTGTCCACTTAGAGTGCCCCTTCAATATGCATACAATAAAAGATAAATCTAATGAAATTACTCACAAATTCAAAGCAATTCAGGAGTAGAGTCAGGAGAAGGATATGGAAATAACGTAGACATTTTCCACTTGTACTTCCAGTTGGAATGCTCCAGATATCTTCATTTATAGAGATCTACTGCAGCTAAAATTATACGCGTGGAGGACAGTTACAGATAGGGAATAAACCTAGAGCTTCAGATTTTTAAAGAATATAGAGGTCATCTGGTCCAACCCCTTTTGTAAGGCAAGAATAGGTTCTATACCATGCTAGGCAGACAGATGATGATGTAGCTAGAATACCTTCAGTGAGCATGAGCTCATTGCTCATGGGCAGTATTGATCAAAAGGGAAATGTATCGTATGAGGGTAGAGAAACGCCATTAGGATATGTAATAAAAAAAAAAAAAAAGAAACATTAGCAGGTTAGAGGTTAGTGGGCTTGTAAAGATATAATAATATAGTTAAATACACTTGGAAATATTATGTGTTACGTTTACAGAAATGAAAGGTAATAAATTAGTGAATTCTGGAGAACAGGTTTTGGCTAGGAAGCTATATAAAGACAGACAAGTTCAGGACAAGGAGGCAGTCAGGTGTCTACATCCCAGTGACCACATAAATGGAATGAATCAAAGACACAGTTGGAGTCCACCCAAGAGGGAACAAGATATTAGCTAAGGAGGGAATGTAGCTCTGTGCTCCTGGTTGCCCTGGTGACAGGACCCCCTTCCTCATGCTAATGGCATTGTAATGAACACAACCACTTGAAAACAGAATGAGTGGTGAGCTCAGTAGTGCAGTAAAAGATAGTCCTGAGAGCTTCAGTGTGGAGAGGACTCAGGGTGGAGTTTGGGTGGTGGCTGTTACAGAACACGGTCTGATCAGTGAGGGAGGTTATTAGATGGAAAATAATGAGGATGCCAGGGCAAGGGTGAGAGGACAGACTAATGATAGATAATGCCCTGGACTAGTAATATGTCTGCCATTTCTCTTCCTGACATGCTCCAGACTAGAAAACCTAAATTAAGCATTAATGAACTCATATTGATTTCCCCGTTCCCTCGTTGCCCTCACAAGGTAGCCTTGCCTTGGAGGCTCAATTGAAGCTCAATCTCGCAGCAAGTTGGCATCTCACATGGTGTTCATGGCAGCCTCCACCTTCATAGTTTTCTTTCCCTTTTGCTGCTGCAAAGAGATCAAGTTCATTAAGATGACCTAGGAGGCTGTGGTGGTGAGTATACGTGCTAACTTGCGTAGGCCGTGGTGCCTAGTGGCTTAGTCAAACATTAATCTAGATGTTTCCGTGTAAATATTTTGTAGATGTGATTAACACCTATTATCAGTTAACTGTAAGTAAAGATTACCTTCAAAACTGTGGGCAGGCCTCATGCAATCAGTCATAAGATCAAAGATACGCTCCTTTGAGAAAAAGAAATTGCTCCATAAGACTGTGACATAGAAATTCTACCTGAGCTTCCAGCCAGCTGGTCTATGAATTTCAAACTCAAGACTACAATAGCTACTTCTGTCTGTTTCCAGCCTGCCAATCTACCCTACAAATTTCAAATTTGTCAGCCCCCATAATCACGAAGACGATTCCTAAAAATAAATCTTTCTATTGATAGACAACAAAATGAATTTCTTTAGCTACAGATATGTGAATGTGGTCTTTGTCCCTGGCTCTTAGCACAGAGCTCCTAAAAACATTGGCATCACCAGTGGTCAGTAACGGTGTCTTATATGCTAAGGCGATGACAGGTGGCTGGAGGCTCCTGGAAAGTCTCAGTGTGGGACTGATCACCAAAGAACCTATCTTGAGATCAGAGACTGGCAACTTTCATCCCCACCTCTTGGAGTCTGGGGAGAGGTGTGGGGCTGTGGGTGAAGTTGACTACCAATGCCCAGTGACGTAATGAAGCCTCCATAAAAACCCCAAAGGACAGTTGGAGAGATTTCGGGCAGCTGAACACCAGGACGTTCCTAGAGGGTGGAGCACTCAGGTAGAATCTCAGCCCCCTCAGCACGTCTCTTCCATCTGGGTGTTCATCTGTGTCCTTGGTAATGTCCTTTATACTAAATGAGTAAACGTAAGTAAATGTTTTCCTGAGTTCTAGGAGCTACACTGGTAAATTAATCAAAGCCAAGAAGGGCTTGTTGGAACCCCAGTTTACAACTGGTCAGTCAAAACATGGGTAAAGCAAGCCAGGGTTTGTGCTTGGCACCTAAGGTATGGGTGGTCTTACGGGAGCGGGCCCTTATGCTGGGGGATCTGACGCTGTTTCCAGGTACAGTGTCAGCAGGGAACTGAATGAGAGGACGTCCAGTTGGTGTCTGCTGGGGGACTAGGGACTGCTGTGGGAAAAAAACACATATCCAGTCACACTGAGTGTGAGGGTAAAGGGAAAAAAAGTTCTTCCTTGACAATAACTCTATCTTATATCTACCTACCTACCTTTATATCATCCCTAAAGAAGAAATTTCTGAAAATATATCATTTTCATTGGAGTATAAATTATATATGTAATATACTATACTATATACACTAAGTTGACCACCCAAAGAACTGTAACAAACTGGTCAACACATGGAGGTGGTCAACATAAGGAGCTAGGCCTCCTGTACTGTACTGATGTGGTACATGTCCAGTCTATGGAAATTAGCGCAACTTAAGGAGGTGGTCAGTGTAGGGAGGTGATCAGCTATGGAGATTCTATGTGTAATATCACTCTATGTGTAAATATATGTTAAATTATTAATTTACTGTCTTAATCTAATAAATATATATTAAATTATATAACATAATAATTATGTATTAAATAATGTATGTTCAGAAATACCTTCTTTGGGAATAATGTATGATTTACAATGTATTGTGTTGCCATCAGAAGTTTGTGAAAAATAGATAATTCTCATTATACAACACAGATATATAACATAATACAGATATATATATGTGTGTGTGTATAATGAAACATATAGATATAATGAAACTAATCTGTTTTCAGAAATTTCTTCTTTGGGACTTGAAATCTGACCCCTTGTCACTTACACCTGTTGCTATAGTTCTGTCTTCTGATGTGATGCTTTACTTGGAGCGTATATTAATATTTTTAGTAACATGGCACACTAGTTTCTTAACCTATTAATCAACTGCTAATAGTGGGTCCCTTCCCTTCTCATAAAAACCACCCTTAGATCTTAATCATCTCCTCTGGTCCAGAGGAGAAAGAATTGGGCCAACTTTGGGTAAGAATTGGGCCAACCCAGTTCTGTCTTCAGTAACTGCAAATGAATATGTAAACTGTAATCAGTCCGGTGGGAAGGCCTAGGTCAGGTTCGGGCACCCATGTGTGCTCATGTGCCATGAGTGTGGGGGGGGACCTATAGAGAGAATATGAAAAAGCACAGAGTGAGGCCCCCGGACACCAG
Source organism: Loris lydekkerianus (assembly GCA_963574355.1). NCBI lineage: Eukaryota > Metazoa > Chordata > Mammalia > Primates > Lorisidae > Loris > Loris lydekkerianus. The sequence continues at coordinate 13,704 of CAUYPK010139573.1, forward strand.
GCCACCAGGTAAAGACGGAATGTAACCTCTACTCCAAAGAGTCTCCCTTCCTGAACTCTCTCCCCTTGGGTCTTATGATTAAACTCTGTGCCTTTCAAATGTGATAAATAGTTCTCAAATCTTTCCAAGATCTTTTCTTGCTTTAAGATAGTAAGAGTGGGCTTAAGTTACTTGTAGCTAAATAATCGCTAACATCAATGCTGATTCTGTATTGCCTAGAATCACAACCACGTGGACAGTCTCTGTTTACAACACCATAAACAAAGTGTGAGGCAAGCATCAGACAATACTGAACTGCTAACTTAGAGGGTGAATCTGGAGAGACATTATATAAAAGGTCAACCAAAAATATTATAAAGAGAGTCGGTCTTGGGGTCTCAGGGAACTTCCTCCAATAGTGTAATAAATACTAGATATTTTTCTCTACATATAAGATATATATATATATATGAAAGATCTATATATTTCATATATATATCATATATATATAAGCTCATATAATTCTTCCTTCAATATTGTGAAGTATCTGCTATTATTATCACCATTTTACAGATGAACCAAGGATACAAATCCTTTTAGCCAAATTGTGGCTAAGACAAGAAGAATTCAAGATCTAAAATTCAGTACATTGCAGCAACGAACTTATTCTTTCCAATTAGTATGCAAGATGTTTTTTCAATCCTGTTATATGTCTTAAAACAAAAAACCTTTATCTTAATTTTAGGTCCAAATGGTGCCAATTATCTATTTTTTTAAACACTGTGCCCTATATTTGTTTCCAAGACAACAAATAGTTGAGTGGGAAAATACAGCATCCAATCATTTATGTCAGAAATATGGAGAATCCTCCCCCACTTTCTGAGCCAGAATGTCCTTCATCTGTAAACATAGGGGAAAGTTGTTATAATTTTATACTTGCTGCATAACAAATGATCCTTTATTCTCTCATCAAGTCATTATGGGTCTCAGGATACATTTTCTATTCCTGGAATCATGGCTAAATGCTCTTTAAGTGGCGAAAAGTGATCTCTAAGTGGGCTTAAGTTGTGAAATGTATATTATCTGAATGGTGAATTTGGCTGAAACAGATAAACAGATGGTCGAGGCCCTGTTTCTGCTTCTAAAAGTAAAAACAAAGTAGGGAGAAGACAGAAGAAACATAATGCATAAAACTGAGAGATTCTCGGTTTGAATAACCTCAACTATCAAAAATATATCTTTTTACACATAGAATCCATTTAAATACATACTCCTCTCCAGAATCAAAAATGAACCTTGAATATCTATTTTAAAAACAGTCATTTTCACCTAAAAATAAATTTTAACTGTATAGAATAGAATATTAAAGTGAATCAAATAATATATGAGATTTATAATAATATAAATATATTCACACTATTTAATAAGTTATATATAGATACACTTACATCATATGCAAAAAAATTAAGTGATTTTGATCAGGTCTTCTTTCTATAAATCACCCTATCCCAGTGTCTTGGACAAGGATGCAAGGTATCTCTGTTCAACACATTAAGATTTAATTCGTGTTTGTAATGACCACTGCTTAGAGCAGAAATCAGGACTGTTCACCTTTTCTTTTGACTCTTTCTTCATAGCCGCAGTAGTTTCCAACAGAAATCTCGAGTTCAAGAGAGAATTGAAAGCTTCACTTCAAGTATACGTGATTAATTCATCTCTGCTGCTTTTCCTTCTGCCAATTCCTGACCTGACCCTACATGGTTCAAATTATGAATTTCATAGGAAGAATATGAACAGAGAAAGTGGTATAATAGTAGTAGTGCATGTGGGGGGTTGCTTTTGCAAAGATGGGGTGTTCATTTATAATTGCTGTTTTTCTTGGTTTCCTAGCTATAGAATCTGAAAGAGTTAGTTTTACTGATAAGAATGAGGAGGTGAAGACATTACATAAAACAGTGCTGTCATCCTTAATATAAACATGATAGATGGATGGGTGGGTGGATGAGTGGGTGGATGGGTGAGTAAAGGGGTGGTGGTATTGATTGTTGGTTGGGTGGGTGGATGGGTGGGTGGATGAGTGGGTAGATGGATGAACGGATGGTTAGGTGGATGGATGAGTGGGTGGACGGGTGGGTGGATGAATGGGTGGTTGGTGGATGGCTGGGTGGGGGGTTGGATGGATTGGTAGATGGATGGATGGATGGACGGACGGACGGATGGACGGACGGATGGACAGACAGAAAGATAGATAGGTGAATGGTTGGGTGGATGGATGAATGGGTGGACAGATAGGTGGTTGGGTGAATGAGTAGATGGGTGGGTGGATGAGTAGGTGGTTGGGTGGATAGGTGGGTGGATGGGTGGATGGATGAATGGGTGGATGGGTCAGTAGACAGGTGGGTGGTTGGGTGGATGAGTAGGTGGATGGGTGGATAGTTGGGTGGGTGGATGGATAGATGGATAGATAGGTGGATGGTTGGGTGGATGGATGAATGGGTGGACAGGTAGGTGATTGGATGGATGAGTGGATGGGTGGATGGGTGGGTGGATAGCTGCAGGAGTGTAAGTATGAATGGATAGATGGATGGATGGATGGGTAGGTGGATGGGTGGGTAGATGGATAGGTAGGTGGGTGAGTGGACGGAGGGATAACAGGCAAACAAGATTGATTTTAATATTTTCTGGACAATGCTGTCCTGATGTCATCAATACTATCACAACTTATCAAGAAGATGCATCTTTAAAGAGCTAAACCAGCATAAGCAACAGCACAGTCCAAGAGAATGATTCTACGCTGGTGTAAGAAATTGGCAGAGGCTGGATCTTTGACTCAGTCGAGTCTGAGAAGGAGGGCAACGGAGAACAGGGACAAATGAAAACCAGCAAATGCTCATGCTTCTGAACGAAAACAGTTTTAATGAGAATTTCTGTGGTTAAAAAGCAGGTTGCTCACATTTCTCCATGCCACTCCCAAACCTATCAAGTCCTCAAAAACTCCCCTTCAAATAAAATCCCCTTTCGTGAGCCTTCCCTGTACATCCACTTTCACTCCTTCTGCACAGCCTGCTTTGAAATCTGGCATCCTTTCAAGTGTGAAGGACCCAGGTCAGGCCTCTGTCTGAAGTGAAGTCTTCAGTCTTTCTTTCTCTCTGAAGATTTCTCCTCATATTTGACCTCACCACCAGCAAGACATCTTGTTCTGCATCTAGAATTCAATCGAGCAGTTGCCTACTTTGGGGAAACTGAACAAAGTCAAGGTTGCCTCAAAGGAACACAACAAACCATCGTAAAATCCCAACAATGCTGGTGGAGGGGACAGCTTGGCACAGAAATGATAAAATTAGACATTTCCCCGTTCATAATTCAAGACAGTAATCCAACAATGCCGATTTTTTCAAATATCCTGAACATCCACCTCTCCCCACATCTCAAAATCGTTAAATTAGAGAAACAACATACGCCCTTAAATGCCTGGTGGTGGTCCTGCCTCGGAGCGTTAAGTCTTTTTTTTCCTCCTCCCTTTTGGTCTGTCCCCATTTGCAGGCAGAGATCAAACCAGTCCTGTTTCAACATTCTATTCCCAGAGCCTAACCCAGACCTGTCATTACAGGACGCCCTCAATAAATATTGGTTGAATAAATGAATGAGTGATGCGTATGCAGTGGGGAGAAGAATGAATCTTATTAAATTTAGTCTGATATTAGAATAGGATTAGAAAAATCCTTTGGGGTTTGGAACTTATTAATAAACAGTTGCATGATATTAAACTACAAAGACGGGGGGGGAGGAAAAAACTCAGCTCATTCTTCTGATATTTCCTTCATAACATAAAACCAATGAATGGGCTGCATGTAGAGGAGGCAGACGCTATATTTAAACACTGTAAATATCAACATTAGCACTCGGCCTCTGTGCAATCTAATTTACTCTCTAACACAATCCATCATAACCGAAGTATGTTTTTGCTTATAGGGATCATAAAAACTCACTTGATTTATAGTGCTTTGGTTTGGGGTTTTTTCCTCCCTCCTGTGTTCTCTGGGAAAATTCAGTTAGACATGAATCTCTTTTTTTCCAGAGCAAAGAGACTCCTGTCACCAGGGCATTTACAAACACGAACTTATTTTTCTCTCTAGAGGAAAGTAAAATGATGCTTCAGCACTTTGGTTATTAATCTGAGCCCAGTCTTTGTGCCTTCTGAGTGCAGTTCAGGACACAGAGGGCCCTGATAGGCACCTTTGCAGGGCTAGGGTGAAAAAAAAAAGTATTAATTCTTCATCAGACGTCCAGTCAGCCACTGTCTCGAATATTTATTGCTGGTGATCCATATTAACAGGAAAATGGGAGACTTGATTTCATAATGTTACCTCTCATAGACAATTTTATTTAGAGTTTCATAATGTTTATCGAGAGCAAGAATTGCAAACTTAGGCTCTAAGAATCATTTTCATTGATTTGGTCAACAACCACGCAGGTCCCCTCTCCTGGTGATAGACACCGGAGGAATTAGGGAGGGGTGACTGAAGAAAGGATAAAGAAGATGGTGACCAGGCAACAGCCCGCATAAATAGATGATAAGATCTGTATTCTCTTTTGCTTGAGATACACTAATGTATATCTCCATAGAGATTCATTATTCAAAAACAAATGGATAAAGAAGAGAGAGAGATGGATTGGTAGGTAAACAGGTGGAGAAGAGAGAGAGAAAGTCATCAATTCATTCCAACGCAGTAGAATCTTTTGTTTACCAAATTCCAAAACTTAACTTTGAACACAATAGCCTTAGTAGGCGAGTATCATATTTCTTTGCCTTCTCCCCAAACCCCACACATTCATGATGTACAAAATATGCAAACCCTTAGGTGGAACCACAGGGTGAGAGATATTAGAGAAGCTGACAAATACCCCAGGTTCGTGACATAAAAACTAGGCGCAGACGTATCTTTCCGCAGCTTAAATCAGTGTGACTCGGAATTGGCTAGCAGAGCCCAAACTACTCACGTTGCCCCCAGAACCTTCATTGAGCACAAAGAAATAAAACGAATTCTGTCCCAAAGCAGGCATAAGGAAACGTTTTCAAAATTTAGAGACACTTTATGTATTTATTCAGAAAGAAATAATCTAAAGGTACAAGAGAAGATTAGTAAAATCAAGTGTCAAGCAAAATGTGGAGAGCCGTGGGTGTCGGAGTGGTTTGTGTCTTGAACTTTTCTGTGTTACTGAGTGTTCCACCATCAACTCAAATTACATTGACTGCACTTGCTGCTGTCAACTTATTCGGGCCACTTCCTAATTCAGTCTTGATCAAAGAAAGAAACCTTTATCCTTTCTTTTCACAATCATTTCTTTTTTTTTTTTTTCTGTCTCCCTCCTCAGACGGCAAACCTCCTTGAGAGCAGGAACCCCACCTTGTTCACTTCTGTTTCCCCAGAGCGTCCCATGTCATCCTCTCTTCCTACCAATGGATGGACAGCAGAATAAACAGATGGCTTCTTTAATGGAAACAGTAACAACCAGTGCTTCTTAAAGAGTCCACTGGACAGGAGGAAGCCTTTACACCTTCTGAAAGACTACAAAAGATAGGCACAAAAAGTTTTGTATCTTAGATTCCACAAGAGGCAACATCCTTACTCAGAGGAACAGAGGCAGGTAACACCCCATACTATAGACCACACATGTCAATACTTATTAAAAATAAAAACTTTATAATAGCAGGCAACATAACGTAAGGCTCGGTGATGAATCTGATCTTATGTGAAGGTGCATACGAATCTGGGGGTTTCATGCACAGAAACACGATACACTTCAGTACCAGACAGGAACCGAAGGTACGGATAAGTGTTTTTATTACAGTGACCTGTTGAAAAGAAACACACAACCAACACAAAGTCGTAATTCTTTTCTCCTGTTGACACCCCCATAGATCTGATACCAGGGAGGGTCAAGACATCAACACGGCTTCTCACTATGGACAGACCTCAGCTGAGACCTCACTGGACCCGGAAACAGGTTGCTTTGACTCTCCAAGCTGGAGTTATTCTGTTGAACAGGAAAGACAGGGATCCTGCCTCTGGGGGTGTTATGGAATCCAAAAGTATATGTTTATACCAATGCTTGGCGCATATTAAGAGCTCCAACACACCAGCCATTATTATAATTACAGAATTACAAGATTATTCATATATTGTTTATACTGAAATATTTTTCGTATGAATGGATATGTTATATGTAATTATTATAATTCTTCCCTGGTCACCCTCCAAACATTTCATATCGTGTTTCCTAATGAGCAGATCAGGACAAACCAAAACACGAAACCAAAATCTAATGTGTTAGGATCCTGAAACTTCAGCTTCAGTCACCACCCAAAACAGCCAGGGGGAGTGGTGCCTTTAGACTGTTTTACACAAGCCAGGCCCAGACTAAGCGCCATCTGAGATGTGAAGACCTCTCATGTGTGTAGAGGAGAAAGATGACTAGCAGAATAACATTTTATTTATTTTGATTTATTTGGGCTACTATGGCTCATTATGACTATTTAGGCAATACATTATTTCCCCCTAACAGATATTCATAAAACTGTGAACAAGGCTCTTATTTCCTGAGACTGCGTTCATCTTCATTGGAGGTTTCTTGATTTGATTCACGGACATCCAGTGATTTGACTTTTTATTTGTTTAGCTTGAGTCACTGCAGAGGCAGCCCCCTCTCACGGCTACACTCAGGCTCTTACTCCTGTCCCGTCCTTTTTGCCTCACTTGTTTTTCAAGACACTTCCCTATGGCTCTATCCACCCTTCCCTCTTTCTGCTTGTTCACATTTTCCAAGAAGTTCTCTACTCTGGAATGGCTTTTGGTGCCAGATGATATTATTCCTTTGTTTACTATTTCCAGTTAGGGTACAAGACTGGGGGCAGGAATTCATTGATGAGCCCTCTGATAATTCCTGCTAGATCCATGACATAAAAAATTGCAAAAAAATAAGTAAGGCGTTCCTGCATGTAAGGCACTGCTTTGCCCTATGAATGGAAAAATAAAAATTGCTAAGATGAGAAGTTCTTCCCCTAAAGAACTCCCCAATTTAGAGGAAAAGCAAGAGTCAGGTAAGATTTCTGGGATGTGGAGATATTAATCAAGGTGTAGACAAATATTACTATCACAAACATTATTACTGATAACAGCAACAAGGTCAATGCCTACTATGAAGCACTCACAATGTGCCCAGGCTTGACCCTAAGAATTTAGAGTGGCAATCTCAACCAAGGCTCCATTACACTGTGATGTAGCCATTATTAATTATTAATTATTATTATTTTCACCACCTACCAAATTAGGAAACCAAAGCACATAGAGGCTGACTAGACAAAGCATTGAAGGAGCAATACAGAAGGAGACGATAATTCCAGCTATGGATGTTGGTGGGAGGCTTCACCAAAAAGAATTTCCCCATGAACTTGGGCGATGTGGAGAAAAGGGAACTCAGATACCTGTGGCTGGGAGTAGCAGGAAAAAAGTAAGGAGAGGTCTGGATAAATTCAATCTGCAAATAAAATGGAAGGAAGCAACAGTTATGGGATTGGAAACCCGGGGACATCAAGGACAAGGATGGCAAGAATTCCATGCTGGAGTGGAAGTTGTTCTGTAGGCAGCAGGGAGTCATAGAAGGTTGTTGAGCAAGAGCATGGCATGAGTGACGTGGGTTTCGTTTTGCTTTGCTTTTTTGTTGTTTTGTTTTTCATAGAATAGTCTTGGTTGCTGTTATAGGTGCCGGACTAGACAAAAGAAAGACCAGAAGTCAAGTAATTTGTTAGTGGTCAAACGTTGGAGTCCAGTTGAGGAAGTGGAGAGGTCTGGCCCTGGCTTTGCAACTGGGAAGTAAAAAGAGAACACACGTTGTGAGGAAGAAACAGGAGTAAAAGAAAACTCTCAAGTTTCACAACTGAGGACCTGGGTGATCAAGCCGAGGGTAACAGGAGGAGACAGCTGTTTGGGGAAAACATCATGGGATTTTTTTAAGACTCACAGGATACCTCTAATACCCGTTTATGATTCTGCAATACCAGTAAGAACTAGAACTCCCTGGGAAACGTGCAAGATAAATCCGGAATATCGCATCATCCTAGATAGCAAGAAAGATTATCAGAGACAATCAGTCATGTAAAAAGGACTCACAAGGCAACTTGAAGGGGCTCTTTTTGGTTGAAGATTGAATAATTTCAGCATCAATAAAGAGACCCTCAATCCCTGAGTTTGCAATAATACAAAAAATACACACTTACCCCTGGAGTGTGCAAATAAAGCAACTCATGAATTTGAAATGACATAGAGGAAAATCAAACACTTTCCATCTCTTTCCCACATAAACTGTACCCTTGAATATCCAAGTAGCAGACTGGGGAATTTCTCTTTAAGGAATATTCGAGTAAATCCAATGAAGAAGGAAAGATAAAATTAGAATATCACCATTTTGCTATCCATGAAGAATTAATTGGTCTAAGTATCAAGCCTCTGTGGTGAGAGCATCTCAGAGACAGCCTGATATAACTCTTCTTACAAGAGCAAACCACTAAAGAAATCGAACTTGAACCTGGACAAGACTCTAGACCCAACCAAGTAAACGATAATACAAAGAACAAAGGAGCAGGTGAAACTATACCACTGGGTTGCAACGTAGAACACACCAGGCTGTGGGAAGTAACACAAGACAATGTCAAGATCAGTGCAAAGAAAACAATATTAACAGGCTCCGGGCCTGTAGCTCAGCAGCTAGGGCGCCAGCCACATACACCAGAGGTGGCAGGTTTAAATCCAGCCCGGGCCTGCCAAACAACAATGACAACTGCAACCAAAAAATAGCCAGGCGTTGTGGCGGGTGCCTGTAGTCCCAGCTACTTGGGAGGCTGAGGCAAGAAAATCACTTCAGCCCAAGAGTCTGAGATTGCTGTGAGCTGTGATACTGCGGCACTCTGTGGAGGGCAACCTCGTAAGACTCCAGAAGAAAAAAAAAAAAAGAAAGAAAGCAATGTTAACAAACTTTGCTTTCCCAAATAAGCATGCCAAACCATGCCTACCTCTTACAGGTATTAACAAACATTGCTTTCCCAAATAAGCAAAACTGTTAGAGGCAGACTGACTCAAAGATCCTTAAAAAGAGTCAAAGATCTATCAACAAATCATAATGTGTGGGCCTTATCTGGATCCAGTCTGAAACGCAAAGACCATTATAAAACCAGTTCTAACAAATATGCCACTCTGGTGGGGGCAGGAACAGCGGTAAGCTCTCTGCACCTTCTCTCTATGTTGCTGTGGACCTCACACTGCTCTAAAAGAGTCTATATTTTTAGAAATAGAAAGCAGAACAAAGGAATGACACTTTTGTAAAAACCAGATGCTTAAAACAATGATTTAATAACTGATGATATTAAGGAATCACTGCTAATTGTTAGCAGGTACTGTGAGAATGTTAAAAAACCTGCAAACTGAGATAGTTCTGGACATGATGACAGAGTGCCTAGTGTTTGCCTCAAAGGAGCATAAGATGGAAGAGGGGGAATGAGTAGGGTGCACAAGAAATAAGGTTAGCCCTACCTTAGAAATCTGAGTCTGGGTGTCTTTCCCATTTGTGTTGCTATAATTACCTGAGCTTGGGTGATTTACAAAGAGAGGAGCTTTATCTGGTTCATGGTTCTGCAGCCTGTACAAGAAGCATGGCGCCAGCATCTGTTTCTGGGGGCTTTGGGGAGCTTCCACTCACCAAGAAAGGAGGGGAAGACCCACTGCAGGCAGAGGTCCCCTGAAGACAGAAGAGGTGCCAGCATCTTTTTAACAAAGGGGGTCTCTCAAGAAACTAACAAAGAGAGATCATTTCCTCCCCGGACCCAGGGAGGCGTAATTTGTTCATTATGGCTCCACTCCCATGACCCAAACACCTCCCACAGGCCCCACCTCCAACACTGGGGCTTCAATTCAATGTGAGATTTGAAGAGGACAAGCAAACCATGTTCAAATTATAGCCCCAGAACAGCTAAAAGGTGACATTCATGCTGTTTGTTCTCTCTACTTTTATAGACACGCTTTCAATTTTATACAGAGTGTCCATAAAGTTCATGTGTAATTTAAAATAGTTTTAAATTTTATTTATTTATTTATTTATTTTATTTATTTATTTTTTTTTTTTGAGACAAGAGTCTCACTTTGTCACATGGTGCCATGGCGTCACAGCTCACAGCAACCTCAAACTCTTGGGCTCAATCTATTCATTTGCCTTGGCCTCCTGAGTAGCTGGGACTACAGGCGCCCACCACAATGCCCAGCTATTTCTAGAGACAGGGTCTTACCCTTGCTCAGGCTGGTCTCAAATCCATGAGCTCAGGCAATCCACCTGCCTCAGCCTCCCAGAGTGCTGTGAACACAGGCATAAGCCACCATGCCCAGCCAAATAGTTTTAAATTTTAAATTGCACATGAACTTTATGAACAACCATAATAAAAAGGTTTCTCTTTTCTTTGTCTTTTTCTTTTCTTCTTTTACAAAAAGACTCAGAAGAAGATGTAAGATGATACCGACCAAAATGACAAGTACCCAGAGGCCTGACATTGCTCCTTCTAAGTCTTTGGTGGGTCCCCAACCCCAGCCCACCCACCCCCTACTGCTCCACTGGAGCACACAGCAGGTGGCCACCGTAGCCGGCAAGCCAAACCAAGCTCCATCTGCGTTTACAGCAGCTCTCTTTGCTGCATCATCACCTGAGCTCCGCCTCCTGTCAGATCCTCCTGCCCCCCCATCCCTAGAAAAATCATCTTCCATGAAAACGGTCCCTGGTGCCAAAAAGGCTGAGGACTGCTGCAATCTAAGCGCAGCCCCCTCCCAAGGCATGAAGAGCTCAGTTGTCTAAGAATGATGGAAACCCCCTTTAGCCAAGGTAACCATTTATAGTCCATGCCCTACTGAAACTATCACAGACTATGTCATAAAGGGAATAATGCAATGCCTTTAGAGTACATGAATTAATTATCAGTAGGAAGGAGTGAAAACCATGCCTATAAGAGGTATTAATACCCAAAAGCTGCTGCAACTACCTTTCTCAACTTTGGAAAGGTCACTCGTATATAATGAATGATAAGGGTCACTGAAGGTCACAGTATATTAAAAGTGAGCTGAATTTTAAGGGTTTATTGCAAATAAAATTTTCTGCAGGGAATTTATTAAGCCCAAGCTAGGGTTACAGAGTTATGTGTGGTGCTTTAATGCTACCGTTATTAATAATAACCTTTTCAGGGGTGCATCATTTCAGAAGGCACATACTTTAATCCAGAACTTTGTGTCAGGTATTATTACTTGGAACATTAAATAATGACGTTTCAGCTGTAGAACAGCAGAAATCATGATTTGGTAGGGTTCTAGGCATCCAAGCATCATCATGATTGATTCTTAAAGCAAAAATAAGCATCCTACACTATAGATAATTCAGAAGGAAGGAATCTGAGACATCTAAAAACAATTACTCTAAGTTAGACTTTATACTTATATTACCGTTTGCAACATGTCAGTGAACTTCAAAAAAGCACAGAGAAAACTGATGATCCATGAGTCTCTGGGAGAAAAACAAGGACCTCTCCACTTAAACTGAAGTGGTACCAAATACTGTTTAAGGGGACGAGTAATGGAGACAGAGGTCAGAATTCAAATTCCAGCTCAGCCAAGTTGAGCTGCCTGACCTCGGCCAATGAGCTTTCCTGAGCCAGCTTCCCCGAGTGTAGTGTGAAGATAATAATACTTATCATCTCTTGAAGCTGTTAAAAAGACTAAATCAAATTAGATATGGCAATTTTACAATACAATTCTGGGCACATATTAACCATAACATAAACGGCTGTATTTATTTTAAATTAAAACTCTTTTAAAATCCTATAGAGGCCTCGGCCTTTGTTCCTAGGCTGCATTTGCTGTTTTTCACATTAAGTGGGTATTTCCTCCAGCCTGTTACTGAAATGGGCCTGGAACATGTAACTGCCTGAGTTCCAGTCTCAGACTCCAAATTTTACCAGCTAAAAAACTCTAAAAGAAAAAACTGTTGAATCTCTCTAGACCAGTGATTTTCAACCCGTGTGCCTTGAGAGGGTCTCAGACATGCCTTGAAAATTTTTAAAGATCATTAACTAAATTATTTTCCAAAGAAGTTCAAAGCAGACTAGGTATATTCTTTTTTTTTTTTTTACTTCTTTTTATTCAACATAATTTTAGTGTGCCGTGAAAGTGTAATGATTGGTCCAAGTGTGAAAAAAGGTTGAAAAACACATTTAGAAACTCAAGTGTCCATCAAACCACAAATGGATTAATAAACTGTGGTATATGTACACCATAGAATATTATGCAGCCTTAAAGAAAGATGGAGATTTTACTTCTTTCATGTTTACATGGATGGAGCTGGAACATATTCTTCTTAGTAAAGTATCTCAAGAATGGAAGAAAAAGTATCCAATGTACACAGTCCTACTATGAAACTAATTTTTGGCTTTCATATGAAAGCTATAACCCATTTATAAACTAAGAATATGGGGAATGGGGAGCGGAAGGGGATGGAGGAAGGAGGATGGGTGGAGGGAGGGTGATAGGTGGGATTACACCTGTGGTGCATCTTAAAAGGGTACATTTGAAACTTAGTAAATGTAGAATATAATTGTCTTAACACAATAACTAAGAAAATGCCAGGAAGGCTATATTAACCAGTGTGATGAAAATGTGTCAAACTGTTTATAAAACCAATGTATGGTGCCCCATGATCACATTAATGTACACAGCTATAATTTAATATTAATAAATATATATATAAAGGTGGTGAGTGGAGCAAGATGGAGGACTAGAGACAGCTTCTTTGCAACCGGCTATGGTGAGCTTGGGGAGAGAAGACTCTAGGCACCTCTGGCTTGTGGCATTTACCCAGAAACATCCCTTTCAGGGCACAGGGTGGCAGTGAGAGACTGCAGGACCCCAAGACGAGGACAAAAGCACTGAGAAGCAGCAAGTGTTTGCAATTGGTCAGAGGCCGACTGGCCATGGATGCTGTGGTGGCAGTAGCTACAGCAGCGAGAACTTGCCGACAGAGAAGGCCTTCCTTGCAGGGTTTTTTTTTTTAGACCTGGGCACTTGGTTGAGTTACCTTTGGAGACCTTGGGCAACTAAGCAAGTGACTTTGGACAGTGACCAAAGGAGAAGACTGAGCCACTGGGGTGGAACAGAACTTTCATTGTTCAGCTGCAGGTGTGCACAGCCATTGTTGTCGAGCTGCCTTGCAGGCTCAGCCCTCAGGGTCCTAGAGTGAGGCTGGTTCTGGTGTGTCTGATAAGTGGGCAACCCCTTATGGAGAGATCCAAGGGACACTGTGAGGTTTGAAGGTCAGTACAGGCTTCCAGTTCACATTTTATACAGCTGTATCTGCACTGTGATTAGCATCTCATACCCCAGAAGATCACCTGTTGCTTATTGCCAAGTAACCAGTAATAACAGTGTCTTCCTAGGAACATTATTACAAATACCAGTGATCTTCTTAATTCATCAGTATTTCTTGGAACAGTGTCTAGAATACAGTGAGTGCTAACAAGTGTTAGTTCTTACAACACAGAGAAAAGCTGCAGCAAGTACTGATCCATAGTGGGAAAGGGGCATTGAGCATCGGGAATGCCACAGCTTTCCCTTCCTCTTTACCCTGAACACCCTAAATCCTAAGATTTTATGACATCTATCATAATCTACATTCTTTAAAACTTAAAGAATGCCTAACTTAAATCCAGATTCAACTCCCCATTTTATTTGTGTGAAGGGTTCTCCCTCATCCATATGGTGAGAGTTGCAGCACCACTATTACTGAGATTGCCAACCATCTCACCAGCCCCACACTGCCAGCAGGATTGCCTTTCCTGGACTGCTCTAGTTTCCTAAGTTCTCTTTGCTTTTGATTGCTGCAGTGTTTTTTCATTTTATCGAGAATTCAACTATGTATTTAAAATTTGTTTATACTTTATACAGCTTCTTATCTTGTTTATATAGAAAGATTTTTCAAGATATTTCATCTGCCACATTGCCATAAATGAGATTTAAGTGGGAATAAAGTAGAAGGAAAAATTTTTATATCTCATTACCAGCGCCTGAAAAATAAAAACAGAGACTCATTGTATATGCAATCAAAGTCATATCAGCTACCCACACAGGATGCTCCCAAAGGAATATGAATACTAAAGAAAGTATTGCTGGCACTAGGAAAGTATGTATTAATTAAAAGAAAGCTTCAGATAAATATTGAGTGATTATTAGATTATAAATATTGGGTAATTATCAGATTATCAGGTAAAGCGCTGGAGATAATTAAAATTGTTACAGAAAAATTATCTAAATTAGTAAGAGAAAATAAAGGAGAAATTTTAAAAATTTGAAGTTTAAGCAGCAGGAAGAACAGCTACTACAGAGGCTGGAAAAGAATTATGTAATATATACATACATGCACATATACACACAGGGAGTATATACACAGATATGTGTATATACACATGTATACACACCGATAGGTACATATATGCACTATAAACACCTAGAAAAAACCTTAATATAAAATAGCAAATTTAATATTGCTAAAAGTAAAGAGTAGCATCTCATACAGAAAGAGGACCTCAAAATTTGCAAACAGAAAAGAAAGAGTAATTCAAATAAAAATTGAGAATTAGTCACTAGATTTAATCAGTAAGAAATAACCGATCACCTTGACAAGAAACATTTCATTAGAGTGACAGATGCAATTGAGAATGTAGCAGATTGATGTAAGCAGAAATGTTACAGAGATTGTGGAGTTCATACCTGTTCTTCCCTGTAATCCAGGAGCAAGTATACGAATATCACCTTTGGATATCACATAAGCACCTCAAAAGTCAATACATCCCAAACTGAATTCACTCTGTCTCTGTCTTTCTTTCCTCTCTGCTTAAAATTTTCTCCTCCAATCCTTCATATTTCAGTTAATGTCACTACTGTGCATTCAATTTTACATGTCAAAATTGTTCAGTTAAAGATAAGACTAGATGGGGAGACTTTGACAACTTCTTAAAGCACAAACTTATGCAAGAAGAAATGATTGATTTATTATCTAGTTGGTAGAAGACCTCAATTTTTGGTTATAAAACATTTGTGGGGGAAGAAAGGAGGGATAACATCATTTGTCACATTTTTCAAACTGGCATTTTTTTTGCCACACGTGGCTCATGGAAAGGATTGCTCGCAATCAACTTCGTACTACAACAGCTTCTATAGTCAACTTTCCCAAAATTAGATAAGCAGTTGATCACCTTATGCAGGCTGTTTCACTTTGGTCTTTCTCTAATGCTTCAAAAACATTGGAGTAGAATGTACAACTATGTCCAGATAGCTAAATGTTATTTTACACTGGAATCCATCTCTCTGATTTATATCTTTTCCCCAAATAAGGAATAGGACACACACACACACACACACACACACACACATGAGGATACCAAAACATGAATATGTATTTTAAGAAAGAAAAAAAAATGTATTAAATTTTTAATACTCAAGTCACATTTGACTTCTGCAATTATAATAGGGCCTCAATGTAACTAGTATTTGTCTTTTGCTATTGGCATATATAGAGTATTACAATTTTAATATAGTTTTTCCCTTTCTTAGAATGTGTATAATTCTTTTGGCACCCTCTGTGTATGTGCATGTGTGCACATGCATGTGTGTGTACATAAGGGCATGCATGCGTGTGTGTGTGTGTGTGTGTGTGTGTGTGTGAGTATTTAGGTTACCAAATTAATTAGTGTTGTGATTGGGATCTCACTATACCACAATCTAACATCTCTTTTGGACGTACACAGCTGTGGCTGAAACCTCTACAACAAAGTTATAATTCTGCCAGTTTATCCCTGGTGACCACCTCATTATCTAACTGTTCTGCCTCTCTGCTCAGCAGATATACCCCATAAATGCATTAATGTATACATGATCTATGACTTAATAAAAAGAAAAGAAAGAAATAGGTTCAAAGCAACCTCAACTCCTCCCACACTGTTCCCTGAGAGATGAGGGCAGGAGATCCCTCAGCAATCCAAGCTCCAGTTGTCCAGAGATCTGTTCATTTTTTTTTTTTTTTTAAATCATGGGGCACCATAAAATGGTTTTATAGACCATTTGACATATTTTCATCACACTGGTTCACATAGCCTTCCAGGCATTTTCTTAGTTATTGTGTTAAGACATTTATATTCTACATTTAGTAAGTTTCACATGTACCCTTGTAAGATGCACCATAGGTGTGATCCCACCAATTACTCACCCTCCACCCATCCTCCCCCTCGGCTCCCCTCCCTTTCCCTTTTCCCCATATTCTTAGGTTATAATTGGGTTATAGCTTTCATGTGAAAGCTATATGAAAGCTATAAATTAGTTTCATAGCTTTCATATGAAAGTTATAAATTAGTTTCATAGTAGGGTGGAGTACATTGGATGCTTTTCTTCCATTCTTGAAATACATCACTAAGAAGAATATGTTCCAGCTTCATCAATGTAAACATGAAAGAGGTAAAGCCACCATTTTTCTTTAAGGCTGCATAATATTCCATGGTGTACATATACCACAATTTATGTATCCATTTGTGGGTCTATGGGCACTTGGGTTTCTTCCATGACTTAGCAATTATGAATTGGGCTGCAATAAACATTCTGGTACAAATATCTTTGTTATAATGTGATTTTTGGTCTTCTGGGTATATACCTAGTACAGGAATTGTAGGATAGAATGGCAGGTCTATTTTTAGATTTCTAAGTTTCTCCAAATATCTTTCCAAAAGGAGCATATTAATTTGCATTCCCACCAGCAGTGTAGAAGTGTTCCCTTTTCTGCACATCCATGCCAACATCTCTGGCCTTTGGATTTTGTGATATTGGCTAATCTTACTGTAGTTAGATGATATCTCAAAGTAGTTTTGATTTGCATTTCTTTGATGATTAAGGATTATGAGCATTTTTTCATATGTCTGTAGGCTATGCACCTGTCTTCGTAAGAGAAGTTCCTCTTCAAGTCATTTACCCAGCCTGAGATGGGATCACTTGTTCTTTTCTTGCTTATAAGTTTGAATTCTCTATGGATTCTGGTTATTAAACCTTTGTCAGAGATATAACCTGCAAATATCTTCTCCCATTCTGAGGGCTGTCTATTTGCTTTACTTACTGTGTTCTTGGCTGTGCAGAAGCTTTTAGGTTTCATCAGATCCCACTAGTGTATTTTTGAAGCTGCTTCAATTGCCTGGGGGGTCCTCCTCATAAAATATTTGCCCAGGCCAATTTCTTCAAGAGTTTTCCCTGCACTTTCTTCTAGTATTTTTATAGTTTCATATCTTAATTTTAAATCTTTAATCCAGTGAGAGTATATCTTAGTTAATGGTGAAAGGTGTGGGTCCAGTTTCAGTCTTCTACAAGTCACCAGCCAGTTCACCCAGCACCATTTGTTCAATAGGGAATCTTTTTCCCACTGAGTGTTTTTAATTGTCTTGTCAAAGAACAAATAACAGTAAGTAGCTGGATTCATCTCTTACCTCTCTGTTTTTGTGCCAGTATCATGCTGTTTTGATCACTGTTGATTAATAGTATAGTCTGAGGTCTGGTAGCCTGATTCCTCCTGCTATCTGCTGCATACAAGAATATCATCTTACCTTAAAAGATAAATGTAGACTCAGGGTAAAGGGATGGTCATCTATATTTCAGGCAAGTGGAAATCAGAATAAAGCAGGTGTTACAATTCTATTTGCAGGCACAATAGACTTTAAACCAACAAACGGAAGGAAGGATAAGAATGGTCACTTCATATTTGTTAAGTGTAATACTCAATATGATGATATTTCAATTATTAATATTTATGCATCCAACCAGAATGTGCCTCATTTATAAGAGAAAGTCTAACATGAGCAACTTGATTTCCTCCAGCTCCATAATAGTCAGAGATTTTAACCCTTTTTTGGCAGTGTTAGATAGATCCTCCAAAAAGAAGCTGAGCAAAAAAATTTTAGATTTAAACTTAACCATTCAACATTTGGATTTAACAGACATCTACAGAACATTTCATCTTAACAAAACTGAATACACATTGTTCTCATCAGCCCATGGAACATACTCCAAAATCGGTCACATCTTAGGTCACAAATTTAACCTCAGTAAATTTAAAACAATAGAAATTATTCCTTGCATCTTCTCAGACCACCATGGAATAAAAGTTGAACTCAGTAACAGCAGGAATCTGCATACTCATACCAAAACATGGAAATTAAATAACCTTAGCTGGATCACAGACAAGATTAAGAAGAAAATTGCCAAATTTTTGGAACAAAATGACAATGAAGACAGGAATTATTAGAAGCTCTGGGATACTGCAAAGGCAGTCATAAGAGGGAAATTTATAGCACTGCAAGCCTTCCTCAAGAGAACGGAAAGAGAGGAAGTTAACAACTTAATGGGACATCTCAAGCAACTAGAAAAGGAAGAACATTTCAACCCCAAACCCAGTGGAATAAAAGAAATAACAAAAATTAGAGCAGAATTAAATGAAATTGAAAACAAAAAAAATTATATAGCAGATCAATGAATCAAAAAGTTGGTTTTTTGAAAAGGTCAATAAAATAAACCTTTGGTTAACTAACTAGGAAAAAAAAGAGTAAAATCTCTAATTTCATCAATCAGAAATGACCAAGATGAAATAACAACAGACTCCTCAGAAATTCAAAAAAATCTATAATAAATATTACAAGAAACTTTACTCTCAGGAATATGAAAATCTGAAGGTAACTGACCAGTACTTGAAAGCATGTCACCTTCCAAGACTTAGCCAAAATCAAGTGGAAATGTTGAACCGACCTGTATCAAGTTCTGAAATAGCATCAACTATACAAATTCTTCCTAAAAGAAAAGCCCGGGATGAGATGGCTTCATGTCAGAATTCTACCAAACCTTTAAAGAGGAACTAGTACCTATACTACTCAAACTTTTCCAAAATATAGAAAAAGAAGAAATACTACCTGACACATTCTATGAAACACAGAGATCTGTTTTTAAAGAAATAAGGTCTGATTACAAATACTCAATTTTTTTCTCAGAACAAATCTTCACATTTGTTTGTCTCTTAACTCTCTCTTGAAAATGGTTTGTAAGCTTTTTATAAAGCTTTCTGTATTTCTTACTATAATTATAATTAATGAATTTATGATTTTTGTGGCAAACTCAAAGGGATTCTTTCTTTCTTAAATATCTTATAATGGTACACTGATTGGTTTTAAATGCTAATCAAATATAAATGCCCCCTTGCCCATCCCATGATGTGACCTATGAAACTACAAAACATGCTGTCCCCTCAGTCAAAAAAACCTTCCCTGCACCTGATTTTACCATCTCTCCTCCTAATATTGCAGGTAAAGCAGAAAAAAGAATAAGCAGTAAAAATGAGACATCTTTCTTGATTAAAAAGTTAGATGGCTTCAATAATTGGATGGCAATGGCAGTGGGTTATAGGGAAAAAAGAAGGAAAAAACATTAGTGCTATCAGAATTTCTTAAAGTTATGTTTCTCCCAAACTAAAGTAGCTCTCACTTATTTTAGCTGTTGAAATTTACTAAAGCCTCTGTACAATAGATATCAAATATTTTAAGTTGAACCTTCTGAACTTATCTAAATCCAAATTAAGAACATTTGTTTGGAAACTAGTTTCTCTTTATGTTAGCACTCATACCTCCCGGCCAGTCTTCCTGGCTCTGCCCTCTTAAGTAAGCTACTAAGAGACACTTTTTAGCTAACCTTTATATATACAGAGGCAAAGGTCATGACCTCTGAGAGTTCACATTTCCTAGGGACACCTTTGCAGACCACTTTAAATGGTCTAAACAGCACCCTGGCTCAAGTTTCTGTTTGGTGAGTATCTATGGGTATTAAATGCACAATAAAAAGGATGAGAGATCTGAAAATGAGAGTTAAGGAGTCTGATTTTGATGATTATATATTAACAGACTTGACCTTGAAATATCTGCTAAACATTAAAAACCAAGCTCTACATTCTAAAATTTAATTATAAATGTTATTTTTTTAAGAAAAGAGAAAAACATTGTTGTAATGGGAAATTTGAAAAGCCTGAAATGATTTAGAAAGAAATTATACCAATTTAAATAGATAACGATTATGATAGATGATATATATTAAATGACATAATTCAGATAGAATCACTACTGCCAATTAAAATATGCTACTACTTGCTAAGAAATAATAGAGCATCACAGACTTTGGAGTCAGGGAAAGCTAAGCTGAACACCTGGATTTTCAAATATTGCTCTATGAATCTGAAAAATTTAGCCTGGGTCTCAGCTTCTTATTCTGATGAATGGCAATAATTATACCATGGGTTGATGAAATTAAATGAAGTAATGCAAATATAGCATGTGGTGCATGGAAGAGGCACGATAAGTATTGGTGTAAGTTAGGAGTATTTGCAGCATGCATTAGCTTTCAGATATGTTATGGAATAATGAGTAAGAGCACATTCTTTGTAGCCAGACTACTTGGGTGAAAAATCTCACCTTCACTACTTGATTTCTGTGAAATGATATGCAAATTATTAACTTTTCTATTTCTTTATTTCCTTATTTGTAAAATTGAGATGACATTTAATATTTTTTATCTTACAAGACTGATCTAAGAATTATTTAATTGATGCTTGAGAAAGTTGGAGTACTTTGTAAAGGATTATAACTATGCAATAAATGTTAAATATTATTGTGCCAACAGTACATATAAAGTGGATGTCAATTTTTCACCAATTTTAGTAAGTTCAAGCCATAGAAAGAATGAAGAATGAAGTTCTGTATAGACCAAATACACCCACACAAGGAACCATTTTTAATCTTGAATAGGTTACTTACCAACTGTGACACATTCAAATCACTTTGCATTCTTTGTCTAGTTTCCCTAGCTATAAAACGAAAAGTTTGGACCTACGGGGTCTCCCACAACTCCAATTATCAATGACTTTATTAATGTAGGCACCTGAAACATACTCAATTATTTTGTAAAATAGTGAATGAAACAAAAGAAATTTCATTCAAAGGTAACAGACTTTTTTATTAACTACATTGTGATAATAACTACTGCAGATATTTTTGTATATATATTCGAAATCTAACCCACAATTCTAAAATGTCACTGGTATTACCATTTCTACTTTTTCAAACTACAGAATTAAAACCCATGTCATTACACAAACCATGTAATCTAATCATTTGAACCTTCACAATAATCTGAATTGAAAAGATAAAAAATAAACCCATGACATAATAATCTGAATTGAAAAAATTAAAAAATAAACCCATAACATTAGTAATTTTCCCTAAAGAACCAGTCAATAAGTAATGTAGGTAGTATTTATTTTGTCAGAATCCAAATATCTCTTTTCCATAACTCCTAAGTTGAATACACATTATGCTCTGAGAAAAGTGCTTATGATTTAAAAAATATTCATTTTTTGTGCGGCTATGACGAATTATCGCAGTTAGTGATTTGACATGAGAGTTTATTATCTTGTAGTTTGGTAACTCAGAAGCTCTGGGATCTGTTACTCTCTAAGACAGGTATCACTGGACTAAAATAAAGGCACCAACAGAGCTGAATTTTTCCATAGAGGCTCTAGGGAAGGATCTGTTTCCTGGTCTCCTGAATCTTCTAGAAGTTGCCTACATTCCTTGACACATGGCCCTTTCTTCCATCTTCAAAACTAGGAACATTGCATCTCGTTGACCATTCTTTTATAGTGTGTAAGAAAGGAGAGTTGACTTTAAAGATCCTTGTAATTAGATTAGATTTTCCTGGCTAACCAAGGATAAACTCCCATCTCAAGACACTTACCCCAATCATATCTATAAAGTCTCTTTTGCCATGTAAAGTCATACTATATTCACAGGTTCCATGGATTAGGACTTGGACATCTCTGGGAAGCATTATTCTACCTGCCACAAGAAATCAAGTTGACACCAAAAGTACAACCCATAAAAGAAAAACACTGGTGCAAAATGAAATCTTTTGCTTGTGAAATACATTAGTAAGAGGATAAAAAGTCAAACTAAAGTCTAGGAGAAAATGGTGGTAAATGACATATTTCGCAAAAGACATAAAGGTAGAATATTTAAGGAATTCTCAAAAATCAACCATAAAACAAACATGAAAATTACAATAGGGGCAAAATATTTGAACAAATACTTCATGAAAGAAAATACATGGGTGGCATATAGCATATGAAAAGTTGTTAAACGTAAGCTTTAGGGGAATGTAAGTTTGATCCACAAAAATAAGACCTGACACACACATGAGAATGGCTATATCAGCAACAACAGCAGCAATAATAATGATAATGATAATATTATGTGATTATATAATATTATCTAATAATTACTATAAAAACAGGCAATACCAATTGCAAGCAATCATTCTGAGCACCAGGGACACACATTTATTGCTAGTGAGAATAAAAAAGTGATATGACCAATATAGAAAATAAGTTGGTATTTTTTTAAAATTTAAACATATTATTTAAACATATTATTGATTCCTAAATGAATTCTAAATGATTCCTAAATCCTGTCCCCAGATGTTTATTTGCCTTACAAGGTGGAAAGGCAGAGTTTCCAACTCCTAGTTTGTTGATGGCAAGCCCCAACATGCACACAAATTTTCTCAGCAAAGATAAGACTTATTAGCTCAAGAGTTTTAAGGAAATCTTTCTTCAATCATTAATTGAAGCAAGTTAACACAAAGCAGAGTTCAGTGACTGTATGTGACTAATACAGACTTTAAAGAATGTGCTTAAAAGGGGACTAAATAAAAAGTAGTAACTACAGGAATCAGCCAAACAACAAACCTGGGGAAGGAAATGTCTGTTTTCTAGAGTTCTGGTTAAATTATTTAAAATTCCCATTTGCTATGTTTTTCAGCAAGAACCACAAAATTAGACATGCAGAAAAACAACAATGTAGGCCCATAAAATAAACAAAAAATAATCAACAGAAATTGCCCCTTAGGGAGGCTTAGACATAGCATTTACTAAGCAAAGATCTAATTAGTTATTTGAATACATTCAAAAAGCTAAAAAACAGTCTAAAGAATTAACGGAAAGTTGATAATAAGATCTCACCAAATAGAAAATAACAAGAAAGTTATAGAAAATCGTGAAAAGTATAAAGTAGAAGTTCTGGAGTTGAAAAGCAAAATAACTTAAAATAAAAATTCTCTAGAGGAATCTATGACGCGAATTGTGCTTCTAGCTCACAGTAACTTAGAATGTGACATTCTAAAATGAGGCCAATGCAGGTGTAATTAGATAAGATGAGGTCATATTAAAACCTGTGGGCCTCTATTTCAAGTTACACTGTAAGAAGTCAGGCATGTGAAGACAAAGAGAAATAGAGAGAGAACACCATATGACGATAAAGGCAGAGATTGGAGTTTTGCAGCTGAAAGCCAAGGGATGCCAAAAATTGCTAGCAAACTACCAGAAACTGTGTGAATGCAAGGAAGAATAATGCTACAGTTTTCAAAGGAAGAATGGCATTACTGAAGCCTTGATTTTATGCTTCTAGGATTCAAAACTAGCAGGTAGTAAATTTGTGTTGTTTTAAGCAGCCCACCTTATGGTTGGTATTTTGTTACAGCAATCCTAAGAAACTAATACAGAACTCAATGGCAGATTGAAACAGAGAAATGAATCAGAAAGCTGGAGGATAGTTCACCAGAAATTATACAATCTGAGGAAAAGCATGAAAAAAAATAAGTAAATAAAAGTAAATAGAAACTCAGAAGGATATGGGGTTTTATAAAACATAAAATCATCACATCAAAAGAGTTTTAGAAACAGCATAAAGTATCAGAAAAGAGTATTTAAGTAAATAACAAAAAATTCCTCAAATTTGATAAAGTTAAATATGAGAAAATCTTAATGAATTTCAAGTAGGATTAACTCAAAAAGATGCAAATCTAAACACGTCAACCACACACAGAGTTTGTACAAAAAGCCCACCCCCATAACATTGTCCTTAGTGGTGAAGGAGCTAAATATTCCCCCATAACATCAAAAACAGTACAACAATACCCACTCTCATCACTTCTATTCAAAATTTTACTCAACATTCTAGCCAGGGTAATTAAGGTAGGAAAAAAAATAGTCATCTAAGTTTGAAGAAGAAGTAAAACTCTCTGTTCACAGATAACATAATATTATACAAAGAAATTTATAAAGAGACTAACCAAGTAAAAACCCATTAGAGCTAATAAATTAATACAATATAGTTGCAAGACACAAAATCAGTATTAAAAAATCATTTGCATTTCAATACAATGGCAATGAAACATCTGAAAATGAAATTAAGAAAATAATTCTGGCCAGGCATGCTAGCTCACACCTGTAATCCTAGCCCTTTGGAAGGGTGAGGCAAGAGGACTGCTTAAGTCCAGACCAATCTAATACACATAGCAAGATCCCCATCTTAACAAAAATTGAGAAATTGGTGATATGTGCCTGTAGTCCCAGCTACTCAGGAGTCTGAGGCAAGAGGATCACTTGAGCCCAGGAGTTAGAGGCACAGTGATCTATGATGACCTCACTTCACGGTAGCCCAGGCAACAGAGTAAAACCTTGTCTCAAAGCAAAAATTTACTTTAAGCAAAAGTAAAAATATACAATATTTAATAAATTTAACCAAGGAAATTGAAGACTTGTACACTGAAAAACTACAAAATATTGCTTTTAAAAAACCCAAATAAACGGAAACACATCTGGGGTTCGTGAATTAGAAGATAATATTAAAATGATGATACTCTCAAAATTAATATACAGTTCAATGTAATACCTATCATAATTTTAACTGCTTTTAAAACAATTTAGAATCTAATCCTAAAATTTATATGGGAACTCATGAAATATAGAACAGTGGTAGCAATCTTGAAGTAGAAGAACAAAGTTGGAAGACTCACACTTTCCAATTTAAAACCATACTATCAAGCTACAGTTGTCAAGCCAATGTGATAATAGAATAAGCATAGACATATAGATCTATGAATTAGAAATGAGACCCCAGAAACAAACCTATACAACTATGCCAATCAATTTTTACAAGGGCGCCAAGACAATTCAATGGGAACAAAATAGTCTCTTCAACAAATGGTGCTGAGACAAACAATGAAAAAAAAAAATGAATACCTATCTCATACCATATGCAAAATTAATTCAAAGTAGGTCAAAGCCCTATACCTAACAGGTAAAGTATAAAACTCTTAGAAGACAGTGTATTCGTGAGCTTTAATTGGGTAGTGATTTCTTAAAATTCAAGAGAAGAAATTGATAAATTGGAATTCATGAAAATTGAAGACTTCATTCATCAAAGGTTGCTATCATGAAATTGAAAAAATAACATAGAATGAGAGAAAATTTTAGCAAAGCTTATATCTAATAAGAACTTAGAGTCATTAAGAACTCTTACAACTCAACCAAAAATTATAATTTAATCTACAAAAGCACAAAGAATTTGAATAGATTCCCAAAGAAGATATACAAATAAGAAGATGTTCAGCATCATTAATCATTAGGAAAATGCAATTCAAAAGTACAATGAAATATGACTTACCACCAACAAAAAAAAGGGAGGATGAAGTATCAGGAGAGATATAGAGGAATTTAAATGCTCATAAAATTATGTGGCATTGTGTTAAATATTTCACCAGTTTCTTAAAAAGTTAAACATAGAGTTACAACGTGGGTAAGCAATTTCTGTCCTAAATATATACTCAAGATGATTTTAAAAATAGAGATCTACATGACAATTTTATATGAATGCTAACAGAAGTCTTGTAATAGCCAAAACATGAAAAAAAGCAAATGTCCACCAACTGAACAGATTTAAAAAATGTACTACATCTATATAATAAAACATTTTCAGCCATAAAAAGAAACTATGTATTGATACATGCCACAACATATGAAAACATGCTAAGAAAAGCAATTTAATTTCAAAGTATTACATATATGATCCTATTTATATAAAATTTCTAGGAATAAACAAACTAATAGAGACAAAAGACAGATTAATAGTTTTCAGAGGCTGGAAGTGATTGCTAATGGATATAAGGATTATTTCTTGGTTGATAAAGATGTTCTGGAATTAGATAATTGTGATAGTTGCATAACTTCATGAATAAACTAAAACCCATTTAATTGCATACCTTTAAAATAGTGAATTTCATGGCATCTAAATTCTATCTCTGTTAAAAAAAGAACACAATGCAATGCTTATAGAAGCAATGAGCCAGGAAAAGTGGCTCACACGTGAATGCTAGCACTCTGAGATACTGAGGCCGGTGGATTGCTTGAGCTCAGGAGTTCCAGACCAGCCTGAACTCAGGTGAGACCCTGTCTTTACCAAAAATAGAAAAACTAGCTGGGTATTGTGGCAGCACCTGTAGTCCCAGCTGCTTGGGAGGTTGAGACAGGAGGATTGCTCAAGTCCAAGAGTTTGAGATTTCTCTGAGCTATGATGACACCATGGCACTCTACCCAGGGCAACAAAGTGAGACTGTCTGAAAAAAAAAAAAAAAAAACATGTACATATATGTGTGTGTGTGTGTGTGTGTGTGTGTGTGTGTGTATGTATATGTAAACAATGTGTATTGTGGACCTCTGTTGACATGTGGGCTTCCTTTGAACTATGATAGTGAATTTAGAGGATATTTAAGATCTCCCCATTCATTCTTCATAGATTTGACTTGAAGATGAGTAAGTATCACTCAGCTGTGTTTTATAAAAGAAAATCATGTTCCTCTTATTGGTGAGAGGTGACAAAAAAAGTTAATTTAAGGATGAATACAAGTTACTCCAGAAAGTAACATTCTTGAATTCTTAATAGCTTTCCAATAATCATAGATTATTTTAGGTCAGCTTCTAACTCATTGAATAAGTATAGAGTGGAAATAAAATCCAGTAATATGCACCATTTTTGTTTCCATTGTAACTTAAAAACATCTTAGGAAGCAGAATAACATTCATTTATTAGTCAATATGTGAAACTCAGTTAAGATAAATACCTTTTTAATAAATGTAGTTCTCTAAGGAAAAAAAAAATTATCTTCATATTACAGATAGGAAAATTTGGATCTAATAGATTATCGAATGTACTTAAAGTGAAAGATCTCTTAAGGGGCAACAATAGTATCTGAAATTGACATATTTTAAATCTAACTACATCCTTGTTCTTCTTCCTAATACTTTTCTTACAATGTTTACATCTTATCCCCATTAGTACGAAAGTGTAAAATATGGATATCTGAATTGAAGTCCTACAATGACCATAGCACCCTGTCAATACAATATTATCAGTGTAAACATAAAGGAGTTGTCTAATTTACACATTTGTAAAAGTTACAGTAGGGTGGGTGTACGAAATTTAACATATCACACTATGATAAACATAATAGAAATTCTTAATTTATGTATAATTAATCACAAAAAGGTATAGACAGTAATAATTTTGAGCAAAAACCAATGACAAGGGATATTTTGTATACAGTGAAAACATTCACAGCTCCATTTCAGGGATGCAACACACCATCTGCTCTCCAACTGTTTAAAAGTTGAGTCTCTGACTTAGGCAGTTTCAAATAATTCATCTTAGTAGCCAATATTTATGGACTTTGATTCTTTCCCCAAAATAAATACTAATGAAAAGGTTAATCTAGAAGAATTAGATCATTGTAGAGTGTGAATTTTTGGTTTTGCTAAATAATTCTCTAATAAAAGTAATTGGGGAAGTCTACCTCCTGTAGGAAGTCAATTTCCCCTTGCTATACTAAACCAAATTCCCTGGAGTAAATGCAAAGTGGTTCTGGAGACTTGATCTCTACTTTTCTCTTAAATCCAGAATTAGGTATAACCTCAATAAATAATATCCACTGAAATTGGGTATGTACATTTTTTGAATGTCTGAATATGTTTGTGGGTATTTTAATGTGAGTTAGGAAGAGAGTTTTCCTGAAATTTTCCTATAGATTTTTCACCCAACTATGCAAGAAAGCAGAGAAAAAATTCATCTCCAGTGTCTTTGCCTTGCAGTGTCTTTACTTCTCTCGAATCCAGGAATATCCTCTCTATAGTAAAATACTTTCTTTCATCTTATATAAATATGTACAATTCAGGGAAGATCCTTTTCTGGCTTAGATCCTTTAAAACTGTTTATACTTTGCTTGATGGGTATTGTTGTTGTCATTGTTTGGTTTTGTTTGTTTCCCCCAATTTCTGCTTAGCTTGCCTGCTTCTATAACTTCTTAATGTAGATGCAAAACTTCTCAATAAAATACTAGCAAACCAAATTCAATAGTGTGTTAAAAAAAAATTCCACAAAGTCATATAGGACTTCACTCGAGAGATGCAATGGTGGTTCAACATAGGTAAATCAATAAATGTGATTCAGCACACAAAGAGAAGCAAAAGCATAGATCATATGATCATCTTAATAGATGCAGAAAAAGCATTTATCAAAATAACTAGAAAGAAAAGAAAATATCTAGGAATAAACTTAAACAAGGAGATAATACAGAAAACATTGAGGAAGGAAATCAGAGAGGAAACAAATAAATGGGAAATCACATCATGCTCATGGATTGGTAAAATCAACATTGTTTCAATGTTCTTACTACCCCAGATGATTTACAGATTCAGTGCAATACACATCGAAATACCAATGTCATACTACACAAATCTCGAAAAACTAATTATTGGGAACCAGAAAAGTGCCCAAATAACCCAAGCAATGTTAAGCAAAAAAAAAAAAGAAGAAGAAGAAAGAAAGAAAGTAAACTGAAGGACTCGTATCACCTGCTTAAAACTATACTACAAGGCAATAGTAAGCAAAACAGCATAATATTCATAGTAAAATAGAGTCATAGACCAAGGTAACAAATACAGAACCCAGATATAAAACCATGTACCAATAGCCAACTGACATTTGAAATAAACCAGATAACAATACACATCATGGAAATGAATTCTGTTCAATAAATGGTGCTGGGAAAATTCGAAAGCCACATGCAGAAGAATGAAACAGGAACCCTATCTCTCTACATTCACAAAAGTTAATTTGAGATCAATAAAAGACTTAAATATAAAAGGCATGAAACCATAAAAATTATATAGGAAAATGTATAAAAAAATTTTTCTAGATATTAGCTTAGGCAAAGAATGTATAAGTAAGATCCCAATGGTAATCACAACAACAATGAAAATAAATACATGTGATTTAATTAAAATGCTTCTGCACAGATAAGGAAATAATCAACAAAGAAAATACACAACCTACATAATGAGAGAAAATATTCAGAGGGCTAATAACTAGAATCTATAAAATAATCAAGCAAATCAGTATGAAAAAAACAACTCCATAAAACGTGGGCAAAAGACATGAACAGAAAGTTTTCAAAGGAAGATAGACAAATAAACAATAAACATGAAAAAATGCTTAATGTCACTAATCATCAAGGAAATGCAAATTAAAACTACAATAAGATATCACCTTACCTCAATTAGAATGGCTTTTATTAAAAAGTCCAAAATTAATAGATGCTTCGTGGATGCAGAGATAAAAGAAAATTTATACAGTGTTAGTGGGACTGCAAATTAGTACAACCTATATGGAAATTTGTATGGAGATTCCTCAAAGAATTAAAAGTAGACCTGTCAATTGATCCAGCAAACAGACCACTGGGTACTTACCAAAAGGAAAAGCAGTTATTTTATCAAAAAGACACCTGCACTTGAATGTTTATTCAAGCATAATTCACAATTACAAAGATGCGAAATCAACCCACGTGTCCGTCAATTCATGAGTGAATTAACAAAATGCAGTATATGTATGTATACATTGAAATTCTACTCAGACAGAGAAAAGGACAAATTAATGCCTACTGCAGCAATTTGGATGTAACTGGAGACCATTCTCTTAAGAGAAAGATCTAAAGACTGGAAAAAGCAATACCATATATTTTCACTATTAAATTGGAACTAATGAGCACATTTGTGCACAGAGGGAAGTAAAATTCAGTGGAAGTCAAGATGTAGGGACGAGGGGAGGAGAAAAAACTTACCTAGTGGGTGCAACCAACAGCACTATTTGGATGGTGGGAACACCTATACCCATGACTCAAGCATTACAAAGCAATCCAAGTAACCAAACACATTTGTACTCCTATAATATTTTGAATTTTTTTAAAAATCCAAAATATATAGAAATGTAACTTTATTGTATGAGGGATTAGTATAACTCCGTTGTGTTTTATAAAAGAAAATTGTGCCTCTCTGACTGGCAAGAGGTGACTAGAGACGTTAATAAAAGAACGAAGGCAGGTAACTCTGTAATGTTATTGAATTTCTAATAGCTTTCCCAAAAAGTTAACACATAAGGAACCTAAAAGAAAGTAAATAGCTATGGGCTAAGGGGCAGTTGGACGGAATGAAAAACTAGAGAAGTAATAGGTTCAAGAGGGAGAGTTTCTCTGAGGCATAGAGGGGGGTTTTCAGAGGTCCAGACAGTTAATATTTGAACTGTCAATAACTTTTCCAAACAGAAAAAGGGAAAAGAAGAAGACAGACCCAAATTCCTGTACATTATCAGCTTACGTAAAAGTAGAAGACTACATCAGTGGTTCTCAACCTGTGGGTCACGACCCCTTTGTAACAATGAAAATACATCGCGGCATTAGGAAGATTGACAACCGCTGCTTTAAATATTCATGATGGGGGCTTCAACACAATACAGACCTCTCAAGGGACTGTAACAAAGTGGTCAACATGTGGAGGTGGTCGACATAAGGAACTAGACATGCTGTACTGATATGCACACATGGTCCATGTCTGATCTATGAAAATTAAGTCAATTTTAAGGAAGGGGTCAACTATGGAGGTGCTGTTACAGTTCTTTAGATTTCATAAAATAAGATAATATGTTTTAGTATTCAGTAAAGTTTGAGACAGAAACTGTTAACTGCTACTTGATACTCAGCAGCCACTGCAAGACTGATTTAAATGTAAGAGGGCCAAAAGCAAAATGACCAAGTTAGAGATTCAACAGGTTCAAAGTGATTAAAGGAAAAAAAAATGTATAAAATAACCACACATGAAGATAGTAAGATTTACTTAGGCAACAAAGATGAAGATGCTAGGTTTTCAAGTCTAAAAGAAAGATTTAGAAATATTGGGATATCATCTATCAACTCAAAATGAGAAAATGTGGTGTAAAAATTCCAAGATTAATAGGCAGATTGATCTGCTATGAAGCAGTAGCAGGCATAGTGTTACAAGGAGAGGGAATTACAGCTGATTCCCTCGTACAGAGCTGCCAGTCAAAGTTTTGGTACTTCCAAAATTAGTGCCAGAAGGAAGTTTGTCACTATCTTAAAGCTTTTGGGGGAGGATACTAATATTTGGAAGCTATGATCTGAGGTCCTAAACTTAACTACACACACATTGCCTGGACATTCTCCAACAAAGATTTCAAAACACTTATTTGGGGATTAGCTCATAGTACAGGTACTCTATTTAATCATTTATATTTCATCATACATCTTAATTTTTGAAGTGGGCAAACAACTGGGCATGGTGGCTCACATTTGTAGTCCAAGCACTTTGGGAGGCTAAAGC
Source organism: Loris lydekkerianus (assembly GCA_963574355.1). Taxonomy (NCBI): domain Eukaryota; kingdom Metazoa; phylum Chordata; class Mammalia; order Primates; family Lorisidae; genus Loris; species Loris lydekkerianus. The sequence goes on from CAUYPK010139573.1 coordinate 45,444, forward strand.
AGGAGGACCCCTTGAGCTCAAGAGTTTGAGAGCAGCCTGAGCAAGAGCAAGACCTAATCACTTTCTTTGTCTTTCATACAATTTTTGACCTTAAGTCTATGTTGCCTGATATAAGTATAACTAACTTTGCTCTCTCTTGGTTTCCATTTATGTGAAATATCTTTGTTCACACCTTCACATTTAGCTTATGTGTGTCCTGATGGGTGAAGTAAGTCTCTTATAGACAGCATATAATTGAATCTTGGTCCCCCCCTGGCCCCCTGTTTAGCCACTTGATGTCTTTTGATTGGAGAATGTAACTCATTTGCATTCAAAGTAATTATCAATAGGTAAGGAATTACTACTGTTAATTGAAGACAATTAACAACTTAATATGTTAATTGAAAATAACAAATTAGTATATTATTTTCAATAAACAATTTAATTTAACTTTTAGATTCTTTCCTCTTTCTCCTTTTCTGTCTTCCTGTGTGGTCTCTTAACTTTCTTTAATAGTCCGTTTTAAATCATTTCTCTTTATCTTTTGTGTATCTATTGAGGGATTTTGTTTTGTGGTTATTAAGGAGCTAACATAAAATATCTTCTACTAATACCAGACTATTTTAACAGTTGTTAATAACATAATTTTGATCACTTACACAAATGCTATAGTTTTATTACCCCATACAATTTTTTTGAGTTTTTATAGATCCTAAAAAATTTAATGATAAAATCCTTCAAAAATACTGAAAAGTATAGAAAAATATAACAAATCATCCAGATATAACAGACGTTGACTTACTAAAATTATACTTCATAACAAGATTATGTTTAACCTTCTTTTCACTTAACAAAAACCCCATTGTTACCTCTTCTTTCTCTTATCCAGGCTCAAATGTTCTCCTAAAATCTGTGCATATCATTCTCATGAACTTTTTAAAAGTTTAACTATACTAGGACAAAGTTATGTATGTTGCAGATACAATTGATGTTTGTTTTTTGTTTTTTTGAGACTCAGTTTTGAGTCTCTCGGTCAAGCTGGAGTGTAATGGGATCTCCCCTGAGCTGGAGAATAATGGCATCCTCATAGTTCACTGCAACATCAAATTCCTGGTCGCAAGCAATTTTGCTTCCTCAGCTTCTTGAGTAGCTGTGACTGTAGGCGCATGCCACTATGCTCAGCTACCTTTTTTTTTTTTTTTTTCCTATAGAGATGGGGATCTTGCTCTTGCTCAGGCATGTCTCAAACTCCTGGCCTCAAGCAATCCTTCCATGTAGGTCTCCTAGGATTCTAGTATTGTAAGCATGAGTCATGGTGCCTGGCCCAGTTAATGTTTTTGATATCATGTTTTACTTTTTTTTTTTTTTTTGCAGTTTTTGGCCAGGGCTGGGTTTGAACCGCCACCTCCAGCATATAGGGCCAGCACCCTACTCCATTGAGCCACAGGCGCCGCCCCCATGTTTTACATTTTTTATGATTTGTATTCCTTAACAAATTACTTTAGTTATAATTGTCAATTGTTTCATTTGTCAAGATTTATACTAAAGATACCATTGATTTCAGCAATATCATTACTGTAGTACATGTAGTAGTATTTTGAGTTTGTCTATATGTTTCGTTTTACTAGTGAGTTTTATATTTTTGTTTATTTTTATGTTATTAACTAGTTATCTTTTCCTTCACCTTGAAGGACTCCCTTTAGCATTCTTCTAAGGCAGATCTAGTCTAGTGGTGATAAAGTCTCTCAGTCTTTGTGAGAGTTTTTATTTCCCCTTCATTGATGAAGTACAGGATTGCTGGGGATATTATTTCTTGGTTGTTAGCTGTTTCTTTCTTTCTTTTTTCTTTTTTTTTTCCTTTCAGCTTTTTAACTATATCAGCCCACTCGCTTCTGGATGGTATGGTTTCTACTGAAAAATACTCTGATTATTATTATAAATTTTCTCTTATATTTAACAAGTCACTTTTCCCTTATAGCTTTCAATATTCTCTCTTTAACTTTAAACAATTTGATTACAGGGTTTTGGCATGGTTCCCTTTAGATTCATCCTATGAAGGGTACCTTGAGCTTTCTGAATCTAGATTTCTATTCCCTTTCTAAGATGTAAAAGTTTTTTTCCATTATTTCCTTTTGTGTTTTCATTCTCTCTTATCTTTTGGCACTCTGATAATATGTATATTGTACCACTTGATGGTATCCCGTAAGTTCTTTATTCCATCTTACTATTTATTTTGATTTTTGCTCCTCAGCTTGGATGATTTCCAGAAACTTGTCTTCAAGTTCACTAATCTTTTCTTCTGTTTGGTATAATCTACTATTAAATATTTCTAATGAATTTTTGAGTTCACTTATTTTATTTCTTCACTTTGAGTATTTCTATTTTTTATTTTATATTTTCTAGCTCTGTGTTCAAATTCTCAGTTTATTCATATATTTCTGACTTTTGCTTCATGAGCATAATAATGACTATTCTTTTGAATTTCCTGTCAGGTAAATTACATATCTCTATTTAATTAGGGTTATCTTCAGTAAATTATTCTTTTATTTGAAACACATTTCCTTATTTCTTCATTATCCATAAATGTCTGTGTTGGTTTTTGCATGTTAGCTGAATAACCACCTCTCATGGTCTTTTTAAAATATTTCTACCCAGACTGGCTGTACATTCTGGACATCTTTCAATATTGTGTGCTTGTCTAGCCTATCTTTATTCTTTTTGGCTCCTGAAAGATTACAGAGTGCCAACTCCAGCTATTGCCACAAGAAAGGTTGGGTAGAAGGCAGTCCCTCAGAATGCACCTGGAGAGATTGGGAAGTTAGATTTGTTTTTTGGTTCCTACTTTTCCTTGTGAATTCCTCTTGTGAAGAAGCTTAGAGTGAGAGTTTATTGTCCATTTCTTTGTTTTATACTAAGGAGAGGGCCTATGCTAGATGCCTGTAATTTTGTCTACATTGCTCACTTTAAAACTGGCTAAAGACTCATGCAATGTTTGCAAGTGTAAAAATCACTTTCTGATATTTGTGTTCTAGAAAATTCATGAATTCAGAGCCCCATCAACTCCCAGAGCTGGGTGACTTAAAAGCCAGTCCCTGAGGTGTAAGAGTTGAGGTACTTGATACATGCATAAACTACTTCTAAGGAGAGTCTTCAATGTGGATTTATTCCAGGAAGAAAGTGCATGGAGTGCCATCCCTTCTTTCCTGTTCACAGAGGCCTCCAACCTCTTTCCAAGAATGGACTGTATGGCTGACATTTTAGCTGGAGCAAGTTGAGGAGGAATAACCATGAGTGTTCACTATCCTGTTCAAGGGAGCAAATGTCTCATATCCTCCTTGCAGGAGAGGTTTCTGACCTGGCGTTATCACTGAAGAATGTTAAAGAAGGCACAGAGACTGCCCATTTTTACTGTCAGGCACAGAAAGGTCATCTACTCTTCTTCCAAGGAGATATTGCAAGGATTTATCACTCAAGCAAGCTGGAGAAGTATGCACTGAAAATGTCATCCCTCGCACTTAGGCTTGAGGAAATTTATTCTTTAATCTGCTATGTAGACTCCCAGATACTGGCTTGTTAGAGGCTAAAGCCACATGGAACATCTGAAAAAGCATGTAGCCAAATCCTTACCACAGGGAAGTTGGGTGATATACTGATACTAGGGAATACAGTTTCTGGGAGTACTTGTATAATATGAAATCCCCCCTTGTTCTTTGTGTTTAAGGAAAATCTTCTGAAGCCCTCTTTAGTGGGCTTTTACTGTCTTTACTCAAGCAAGGTGATTTAAGAGCCAGGAACCCTGATAGTGACCATAAAAGTTGGGCACAGTGTATATGATATTATCTCCTTCTGCTCAGGAAAAAGGTGGAAAGCTACAAGTTGGGAATTCTTTAATTGTATGACAGTGTGCTCAGATTGGGGTTAGTGTGTGAGTGTACCTCAGATTTTATTACTTTTTTTGATGTGGATATTTTCTAAGTCATGCAGCGAGCAAGAGTCTACCTACAGTCTGGATTTTTCTTGGATGTATTGACCCATGTACAGATGTACACTCTGTGTGCCTGTGAGGGGAATAAGAGTCAGTAGCCTCTTATTCAGCCACATTGCTGGTGTCATCTTCAGAAATATTACCTTTCTACCCTTTTTTATGGTAGAAAAATTTTGAAGTTCTCAATTTCAACTTTATAAATTCAAAACCAATTGCAATCAAAATTTCAGCATTTTTTAAAACTCAAAATTGACAGTTGATTTTAAAATTTATATGAAAATGCAATGTCTTAAAATAGCCTAAACAAAAATTGAATTAAAAAAAAAAAGAAATTCAGAGAATTTGTACCACTACTAACATTAAGATGTTTTTAAAGCTATCATAATGAAGACAGCATAGGCTTAGACATGGAAGGGCTGACAGATCATTGGAATACAATAGAGTCCATACCCACACCTGTAGTTACTTGACACTTCAGTGCAACGAGGAAAGGCAGGACTTTTTAATAACGGATGTTTGGTTAATTAGCCAATTGCATGAGAAAGAAAAAGCATTCTTTATCTACAAACGCAAATCAAATTGTAGTAGCATTATAGACATGAGGGTGAAAGGTAATACAGTAATGCTTTTAGAAAAAAAAAAAAAAAAACATAGGTGAACTTAATTACTTTGGAATGAAGGGTGCAAAAAGTAGCAAGTACTAAGAAAAAATTGTAAATTGCACTATATCAAGTTTAAAAACTATTGTTCATCAAAGACATCATTAAGGGAATGATAAGATGAGCTGGAGAGTGGGTGTAGACATTTAAGTAAAAGAGATTGTTTCCATGATGTATATAAATATCAGTAGTGAAAAGACAAAACAGGGGCAGAGTAAAGCACAGGGAAAGTAATGTCTGGAAGGTACAAATGAAGGAGATTTACTGAGGCTATTTCTTGAACTGGATGTTGGTTATGTGTGTGTTTACCTTGGGAATATTAAAACCTTTACACTTATGAATTGCATTCATTTTACTGTATACTTCATTTCAAAATAACATTTTTATAAATATTAACACATTTTGCTTCTGCTGCCCCCAAAGAACAGGAATGATGCTAGAACCTCCTTTCAATTTTTATTTGCCTTTTTCTGAGCAAGGTGAAGTAGAATATGTCTTCAAAGTTTTATTAGGCACAGGTATTTCTTCCTTTAGAAACTGTAAAAGAATATCTTTGGTAATTGTTCACAGAATTAATTATCCTTATTATGCATTTGTAGAAGTTTTTATTTATATATAGATAAATATATATATACATTCGTGTGTGTAAATATAACATATATACACGTAAGTACATATAGATATAAAACTTTATTATTCTTTCTCACTCTAATGTTCCATTTATTTGTTATATATATATTGACTGTGTATTTATTTTTATTAAATAAAATAAAAATGTCTGTGTATTTATCTCTGTGTATTTATTTTTATTAAATTTACAGGAAGTATTATCATTATTCTGATTTTCTGTATGGAAAAATAGAGGGTTAAGTTAATCCTTAATTTTTTAAATAAACTACAGGACATCTACATATTGGGATTTTACCAGTTAAATGTCATAATCAAAAGAAAATTCAACTACATATGTACAGGATATATTGTTACATGTCCAAAATTTCTGGTCATTTATGATCATGGGCCTTGATGGCGCACAGTTCTAGATTAGTTTTGGAACATTAACAATTTATTAGGTATGAGATTGTGGACTATTAATTTTACTTAAACTTTTTGTTTTGTAATGTTTTATTACATTAGTAAAATGTAATATTGTTCTTACTTTTAAGAGTAGCTGTGAAACTAAATTTAAAAACATTCTTACAAAGGTACATGTGAAATTTACTAAATGTAGAATATAAATATCTTAACACAATAACTAAGAAAATGCCGTGAAGACTATGTTAAACAGTTTGATGAAATATTTCAAATTGCATATAAACCCAGCACGTTGTACTCCATGATTGCATTAATTTACACTATGTACAGCTATGATTTAATAAAAAAAAAAAGAAAGAAAGAAAGAAAGAAACATTTTGTTGGCCGATGCCTGTGACTAAGTGAGTAGGGCACATATACTGAGGGTGGCGAGTTCAAACCGGGCCCCAGAAAAAATAGCCGGGCATTGTGGCAGGTGCCTGTGGTCCCAGCTACTAGGGAGGCTGAGGCAAGATCAATCGCCAATACCCAAGAGCCGGAGGTTGCTGTGAGCTGTGATGCTACAGCACTCTACCAAGGGCGACAAAGTGAGACTCTGTCTCTAACAAAATAAATAAATAAAAGCAGAAAAATAAAAACATTCTGTTAAGCACTTAGCATTTGTGCTAAGCATCATGCTTTATGATAAATGCTGTGTTATTGCTAATACCATTATTACCTTAAAAAAACACACCATACATACATATGTATATGTATGTATATGTATGTATATGTATGTGTATATCAGGCTGACATATATATATAAAATCTCAGATATATATCTCCTGATAAATTATATACATTTCAGTGTTAAATATAAATATACATGTTAAGTGCAGGTTTCTGGGAGGTGTTCTACATGACATAATACTTACTTTATTCATCCACATTTTTCTCTTCTTCAAAAGGCATCATGGGTGAATTTATAAATAAAGATATAAACATTCTAAAACCTAAAGTGAGACTCTAATAAAAGCAGATATTTGCTCTATGTGACAGTTCACAAATGTAATCATAACACTTGAGAGGCCAAGGTGGCTCAAGACTGGCAACACAGCAAGACTCTGCCTCTATAAAAGATTTTAAAATTTAGTGGAGTGTGGTGGCACGCACCTATAGTCACAGCAACTCAGGAAGATGAAACAGGAGGACCACTTGAGCCCAGGAATTTGAAACTACAATGAGCTATGATCATGACACTGCACTCTAGCCTGGATGTCAAAGTGAGACCCCATATCAAATAAAACTTAATTTCCTTTAAATTAAAAAAAAATTAAATGTATATTAACAGATTTTTATATTTAGATAAGGAAGAGCATGGTGATTTCATTTATTCAGTTACACTTTTACATTTCACATTTTATATTTGTGGTAAATATAAAAATGTATATATGGATTTCTAAAACTCTATTTGGTATATTTCATAATGAGAAATGTTATTAAATTTATATATAAAAAAGAGTATAATACATCTCTCTAAGTTTATTGTTATATTGTGATCTCAATCTTCTAAAAGACTATTTTATAAAACTAAGAAGATAATTATAAAGTATATATGAAAATAAATATTTTAGTTTGGCAATGAATAAAAATTAAATATATATCATAATAGAAGATTTTCCGCACCATATATCAACACTTACTACATAATACATAAATATAAGCAAAAATAACAATAGATCAATGGAACAGAATGCAGAATACAGAAATAGACCCATAGATGGGGATTCAATACATGAAAGAGGTTGCTTTTCAATATAGGAATGAACATATTTTTCAATAAATGCTTGGAAGCATTTATAAAAAAATATGATATGAGATAATTTAAAAAATTTTAAAAAGCCTAGTTTCCAGAAATTTTAAAAACACCTGAGGAAAAAAGAAACCCTAAACTTATAATTATTGTGACAAGAAGGGCCGTCTGAACTGCAAAACAAAACCCAAGAATGAAACAGTAAAGGTTGAAAAATTATTTGTGCTTAAAATTTTAATTTCAGACATCTTCAGAATAAAACATATTTCAACAAAATTAATAAAATTAAGCAACTGGATGCAGAAAATATGGCAATATGCCAAAGGCAATACAGAATTTTTATTCCATAAAGAAAATGACTAAAACTGTAGAAAAAACAGAAAAGGATATGAATGTTCAATTTGAGGAATAAAACAAATTGCTAATAAATATAATGAAAGATGTTCAACCTATTAGCAATCAAGTAAATGAAAATTAAAATAACACAAAAATAGCCTTACAAACATTTTAAAAATGATTAATCTGGGTGGCCAAGGCAGGTTGATTATCTGAGCTCAGGAATTTGAGACAAGCCTGGACAAGAGCCTGGACAACACATCTCTAAAAAATAGCCCCTCTTTGTGGTGGGTTTCTGCACTCCTAACTCCTTGGGAGGCTGAGGCAAGAGAATGGCTTGAGCCCAAGAGTTTGAGGTTGCTGTGAGCTATGATGCCATGGCATTCTACCAAGGGCAGCAAAGTGAGACTCTGTCTCAAAATTAAAAAAATGAAATGATTAATGATTTGAAATTGGAAGTATCTATTGGTATAAGCAGTGGAAGGGAAGCAAAGCAGATAAGTGGTGAGAAAAATTTCTGTGATGCCATTGTCAAGTTTCAAGTTGAGGACACTTTTTTTGCAATAGCAAGGAACCCACTTAAGTGGAAATAACAAATAATTACAAAATCACTGGAGCTAAAACTCTCTATCAACATAACTAGCTCCATTTTGCTCCTGACTCTCACTGTAATATTCCCTAAATTAAAAGTTTCTGCTTAGCTCTGCACATAAACTAGAAAAAAGGTGAAACGGTGCCTTTTCCTAAACCAATTCCTGGGGAGATAAGAAAGGTATATAAGCAAGCAACAGAGTGCTATGTGAAAGATTTTTAGGAACATCTTGACCTTATTCTCCAAAGTTAACAGATCAAACAGGAAAGAAGTTTTAAAACCTCCTCAGACCCTCACTGATGCCCATATGTCTGCGGTTCTCATTTACCTCTTGCAATCAAAACCTCCCATCACTTTCCCCTTCCCTTAAGATAAAAAGAAGCCTAAATTTCATACTAACTTAAGATAGTTCTTTGGAACATTAGTGTACCATCTTCTCTGCTTGCTGGCTGTCCCAATAAGTCACTTTGCTTTCCCCAACACTATCCCTCTCAATGTATTGGCCTCCTACAGTGAATGTTATAAGTTTGAACTTAGTTACACTAGTATTTAAATACATACATGATTCTCTAAGAATTAGCATTTAAACATCAGTATGGGTCACCAGGATTTCTTGTTAAGATGCAGATTCTGAACACCAGAACTGGAGTGAGTATATGGGACTCATTTAACAAAAGCCCCCATGTAATATAGCGCCACTAGTCCACAAAATACAAATCGACAAAACTCTAATATACTTCTTAAACTAGATCCTTGAGTATTAACTTTGACATGTACATAAAGGTATATTTACAAAGATACCTATTTTAAGATCATTTTTTATTGTAAAAAAATGAAAATCACCTAAATATTAATAAAAAGGGAATGTCTCTATAAAGCAAGGTATAGCTATCAGACTGGGATATCATATAGTAGTGAAAAAGGATGAAGGTCTACCTGTACTATACTATAGTACAAAGAGAGCTTTACATTAAGAGACAAGGCCAAGTTGAAGTAGAAAGGGTACTACTTCATACCCTTACTAGTATAACGATGCTAATATATCTTCCTGAAAAGGAGGAGATAATATGCAAAGGTCTATGTGTCAGGAAGGATGTTTATGTCATGTGTGGGGATTGAGGAGCAAACGGGATAAGTGGTGAGAAAAATTTCTGTGATGCCATTGTCAAGTTTCAAGTTGGGGACATATTTGTTGCAACAGTAAGGAACCTGCTTTAAGTGGGAATAACACAAATAATTACAAAATTCACTGGAGCTAAATCTCTCTTTATCTGCCCACATTATGTCTCTGTCACCTTCCCCCATCTTCCAAGTTTTTTTTTTTTTTTTTTTTTTTTTTTTTTAGTATACTTGGAGTTTTGTTGTTGTTGTTGATATCAAGGTATATACATATGATATATATGATAGAGTAGAACTGGGTTTGGAATTTTTTAAATTTTTTTTAATTTAATTTTTAATAAAAATCATAATTATACATTTATGGGGTACATTGTGAAGATCTGATATACAATGTAGAATGCTTAAATCACACTGATTGACATAGTCATCACATTGCTACTTATTTTTTGTGGTTAGACATTTATAATTTACTCTTAGTTATTTTGAAATATACCCTTGCATTGTGTGCCTTAGGCGAGATCCCACCAAATGCCCTCCCTCCTGCCACCAACTGCCCTTCCCTACTTTCCCTCCCCTCCCCTTTGTTAGACTATATTTGTGTTTTATCATTTGTATGAGTGTGTATACATTTATATATTGGTTTCATAATGGTACTATTTTGTTCCATTCTGGACATACTTTACAAAGAAGAATGTGTTCCAACTCTATCCAGGTAAACACAAAAAGATGTAAACTCTCCATCTTTTTATGGCTGAATAATATTCCATGGTATACCTATACCACAATTTATTAATCCATTCATGAGTTGATGGGCATTTGGATTGCTTCCACAACTTGCCAGTTATGAATTGAACTTCAGTAAACATTCTGGCATAAATGTCTTTGTGGCAAAATGATTTTTGTTCTTCTGGGATAGCAAATTAATTATTATAAAAGTATTGACTCTTTATAGACTGTATTAGAGCTTAACATACATTATTACAGATTCAATTTTACACTAAATATAATATTACATTTGCTTTATCAGTACGAATGTAAGCCTCTAATTTGTGTTAGTATAACTTTTAAGACACGCTTTAATTTTATAGCTGTAAGACATTCCAATCTAGCTTTCATCTATGAAAAATATACATCCTTTATATGTCACCAAATGTATTATCACTTCTTTACAAATCAAATTTCAAGGTGAAGATTAAGAGAAATCATGGAGTGTAAGAGGTAAAATAGAATAAGTTATTAGTATCTCCCTTATATCATTTATAAACCCTTAAAAATTACTCTTTCATGCTAGGCAGTTCAAAGACTGTCTATAATCATCCCAATAAAAGGTCTGACTTCTTTTTAGGATACCAATAATAAATGACCAATAATACCAATGACCATCCAATGACCAATAATAAATATTGAAATATAGAAATATTTCTATATTTCTAAATAAGAAGTGAGAATTTATTTAGTCATCAAGATATTTGAATGCCTAATGGTTAATAATAGCACTATGAATCATTAGATATAAAATATTCATAAGGATAGGACATACATGAAAACATATATTAAAGATGTATATGATAAATATAGATTAGAATGCCTTAAAACTGTAAGATTAAAGAGTTGTTTTAAAAATTATATTAGTCCTAATTAATGGCTTATATTCATCTTATTAAAGAAGCAAATGTAATATTATATTTAGTTTGGAATTTAATCTGTAATAATGTGGATACTTAAATTAGGCTCTTTGATGTTCTTCAGTGATCTGCTTACTAGATTTTACTAAGAAAAACAGCTAATGAATGAGACATAGGAAAAGCCATAATATTGGCAAATATCAATGAAGTACTAAACTACACAAAGTAAAGTACTTTAAGGAATGGTAATCTAGTTTATATTCAATTTATTTCATTTCATTTCCCTACAATGCCCTGAGGAATATACTCCATTTGTTCCACAAAAGCCAATTATAGTAATGGACTGTTCATAAGAGTTTCTAGTTCTCAGAATTAATTCTTACTATTTTAACAGTACATTTTCAGATGGCGGTGAGGCTAATCATTTCTAATTCTTCAGTAACTACGTTTATAGGATTGGCATAAAAATTACAGTGTTCTTTGAGTATTTAGTGTACACCAACATGAACAAACTAGCAGAAAAAAGAATAAAAATCCTTAGCTTATCATGAAAGCAGAATCAAGAAGAATACTTTTATGGTAATGAGATCTCCTGGTAGGAACGTAAATTGTTCAAGTGCTTTGATAACATTTCCATTGGAACCATAAGTCTACTTCGAAACTAGTTCACACAGTCAGGAAAACACAGTCCAATACATTCTTAGCTTTGTGGCTTCCTTTTTGCTTTGTTAAACAAAACTCACTTAGAAATTAGTATGTTAAGTGGGATTGTTCTGGGTGAAAAAGGCTGGGAAGGTGCCTAAAAGTCTGCCCCTGGCTCTTGCCTTCTCCTTCCTCTAGTTTTGTGTTCTCGGCCAAGCTACTCTCTTTTCTGGCTTTCATTTTCTTGTCTGTAAAACAGGGTAATATTCCCTTTCTCATAAAGTTGTTGAACAGATGTGCAATGTGGAAAAGCACCCAATATAAGTATGTTCAGTGGATGTTCTTTACATGATCTTGCCCTCAGCCTGGGTCCATAAATCGCTAGATTAAAAACATATATATACATTTTGTACTTATTGACCCAATTATTTTCTGTCCTTTATTCTGCATGTGAAACAGAACCCTCTCTGGAAAGTGGAGGGGGAAATCTTATGACCTATAGTTAAACAAAGTAGGTCAGATAATTTCTTCATGGCCAATTTTTGTATAGAATAATTTTAGGTTGGATAGCTGGATTTTGGGAAAAGGAGCTCCCATTTCTATTAGCAGTATCCAGAATAGGGATTCTAATTTTGAGGGCTAGACTTGGGGGTGAATGAGACTAAAGTAGAAAGTCAGAGAAAAACTCTTGCTTCTGAGGCTGCTTCTGAAATCTTCATTTTAGGGTACTGTTTTTGAGGCCCAATATTAGTAAGAGTTTAAATATTGAAAATGGCAAGGGAAAGGTAGACAAAATAAATATATTTATCCTACCCATACATACACAATCCTTTGGTATACTTATGGTTTTTATCTTTATTTTTATCCCAAGCTTTGGCATTGATTTTTTTCTTGAAACCACAAGGGGGATTTAGTCTAAGTTCAGACGCTGACCACACAGAGATCCAGTCATTGTGACAAGGAGGATATCCAAGAAAGAAAGGAATTGTTAATATGAAAATGTGAGAAGCTGTCTCAAATCCTATCTTTCTGACTAAGGGAGATCATGGGCTTTTGGAGGGGGGTTCTATGCACCTTGTGACAGGTCATGGAGTAACTAATAAATGGGGTATGTGCTTTAGGGGATATCAGGGTCTCTGAGACCCTTAAGCTCTTTGGTAGACCTGGTCTGATATATTTAGCAGAACTAACAAGTTTGGTTGAGTCAAGTGAAAGTAAGATATGGAAAAGGGTGGAAAAAAAGCAGCCAGGGCCTCAGTGCAGCAGAAAAAAGAGCAGAATTTATTTAAAATAAGAAAAAGAGTAGAGTTTATTTAAAGTAAAGCATAAATAAGCATAGATTTTTCCAGAGAGATTGGAAAAGCGTCCCTCTTGCAAGTGAGAAGTGATAACCACACAAAGGCAATGCACAGTAAAAGTATTTCATCCTAGCTCTCCTTATAATTGTAAGAGTTTTTCACTGTTTCCCTTAGTCCTCAGGTATTCTGGTCTGTTTTCTACTGGTCACAGGTTACCTTGGTTACTACATGGGCCCTTTTTGCTTTACTTGTTAACAATAATTGCTACCTGCTTTTTTCCTTGACAATTGTGTGATGGTGTCTATTAGTGTTGTGATGTTTGTGACATTTGCTGTGTGCATTCTTCTATAACTGTGACCAACAGCGGGTGACAAGTTCTAAACTGGATTTTGTGGTGAACAGGTCATATGCAGTCAATTGAGTCACAAGGTTCCTGAAGCTCATTGTTTGTTGCTGGGCCCTTTATGTAGGAGGCCAGACTTTTCTCCTACTTCCCCATATCCCCTCTCAATATCCCTAATCTGGGACAGGTCACCACAGTAAGAGCAGGTTGTGGGGATAGTAATTCAACAGGACTTCTGCCCTGGGGATGTCTTAGTTCCTTTGTCTTGCAGAAAATCTACCCTTTCTGGGGAACACCTCAGAAGGTTAGATAATTAGTTAAGGAAGAAGAGTATAGTGCAATCATTGAACTTGCAATTACAACTTTATACATGGAGAATTGCTATATCTTGAATGCACTGCTCTGCATTTCTAATAGGCCTTACCCATTTTCGTGTGAAAATTAATCTACTACATAATGTTGCTTTTGGCTGAGGGTTAGCCCTGGACTATTTGTGAAAATCCTATTAATGTTCAAATGTATCAGAAATAGATTGCATTTTCAATATAATTCCTGGATGGACTTTTTTCATAATTGACCAAATGTGATTATTTGTAATTTAAACTTTATATGAAATTGAATTGAGGTTGGAAACAAACTGACCAAAATGGAAAAATTACAATTCATAGAGAATACTGGGATTCAGATAATAATATCCCCAAAGCATGGCACTTGAGTATGCTGAACACTCTCAATTAGGGTAGGAAAGCATTAGAAGCTGCCTCAGAATCAAGGATTTTCTGACCTTTCCTTTCTGCCTCCCATCCTAGCACATGATGGAATTTTACTCTAATGTTTTCTTATCTCCCACCAAAGAAAATACAAATATGCTCCATGCCCTGAAATTTTATTATCTATTCTGGGAAATAAGACTAAGAATATAGCCACACCTGGATGGACTTCATCACAGATATTGTCTGTCATTAAGGCTCATTCAAATAACAAAGAGAATCATTTCCAAGATAATGTCCACTTCTGGGGTCCATTCATTTCCCCTAAAGTGACTGACTACTCCTCAAAAATTGTTTCTTTTCCCCCATTTCCCCTTCCACTATGCAGAAGAGTATACAACCATCTGTCCTTCACTGTGTTATTGGGTAATCATTCTCCTGTGATTCCCTGGTGCTCATGCATATTAAATAAATCTGCATACCTTTTTCCTCTTTCAGTCTTCCCATTTGTCAGTTCATTTCCAGCAAACTTCACAGGGCAGGTATGGAAGCTTTCCCTTCTCCCCTACAGATTTGGCATGGCTGTCAGGATATACCAAAACAACCCCATTCTTCCAGATGCTACTGAAAGACCCCCGAAGGGAGACCCTCACTCAAATCTCGGGATGGCACGGCGCCCAAGGACTCATGAGAGACCACACTTGATGCAAGAACACATGAGGCTTTATTCAGGGAAAGCTTTATTCAGGGGCCGACATGTATCTCACGCAGGAGACAGAGGAGTCGACCCTGAACTCAAGAAGGGAGCTCTTTTTATAGGGTTCTGGAAGAAGCGGGAAGAAGCGGGAAGGAATGGCGCATTACAATCTTATTGGTTCATTTAAATTGATCCACTCTATCTTTACATGACAGAAGTCTAAATTCAAGTCAAGTTATCGGGGTAGAATAATTCCTTGTATTCGTTTTTCTCAGAACTGCTGCCCAGCCCTATTGCGACCATCTGGAGCCCTGGACGGGCCTTTTCCTGGAAAATGGGGCTCTCTGGAGCCCTAGGCGGGCCATTTCCTGGAACAGGGGGCTCATGTGGGGTAGACACCTTGTAACATGCCTGGTCTAGGGCCAGCTAAAATTTTCCAATTCTTACACAACAACTTTAAAACTTTAAATAAAGTGCAGAAAACCGTAGCTTAACAGGTAATCAAGCTAAATCACAATCACCGAATGAAATAACCTGTATGACCCGAGTATAAGCCCAGTTCGGGTTTTTCAGCACAAATTTTGTGCTGAAAAAACTCGGCTTATACTCAAGTATATACGGTATAAATCAGGACTCTATTAGCAACATAGATATATGGTCACTTTAATCATGGATTAGTGACTTTGAGAGATAACTCATTTTTCTTGCTGAAATTCCTGTGGTTTTATAGAGTTAAGTACTTACTTTTAACTGTTTGTTGAAGCCATTAAATTGATTGGAAAATAAATTGAGCAAATTTCTTCCTGAAAATCAGAAATATAAGCAAATAATTTTAGGGCTTTTGATCAAAGAATACATTGACTACAGCAGAGTAGTAACTCCTTATTCATGATGAAGGTAAGAGATGGTGTGTAGTTATTTTAATGGTAGTATGAGTTTCTCTATTTAGATAATGACAACGATATAAATACTGGTTATCATAACTGAGAGTTGATTACAAAGTTTGTAATTAAAATAAATTAGAAAATAATTTTTTTGCCAATAGGTCACATTCAAAAAAAGACATAAAGGATTGAAAATAGCCAGCATTCAGGATCATACAAGAGTGGGCATATGAATGTAAAAGTTATGTTTTTGCCTTAACCAGAAAATAAGGAAAAAGAAAAATATAATACTTTGGTCAAAATTGTCACAAATAGCAATATTCTACATCTGTGTAATTCATGTCCTTATGTGGTTAAGGTACACATTATATTACAAGAAAAATAAGCCAGCTTTCCAAAAGAAAGTAAGAAATTTGGGCAGAATAAAAATTAATCTTTAACAAATCTATCAACACCCATGTGCACGTTTGATAGTAAAACTCAATGGACATCAAGCATGTGGAAGGGAACTGAAAAATATGGGTAGATTCATACCTAGTGGATATAATATAATGCACATAATGTGGGTGATGAGTATACTTACAAATTTGATTCAAACTATACAAAAGCAATTCATATAATGAAAACATATCTATGCCTATAATATTCTGGAATTTTTTTTTTAAAGATAGGAAAAATAATGTAAAGCCAAGCATGGCCTCAAACCTCAGGATTCCTACCTTTTTATTTTTTTTAATATTGCTAGGCAGGTTTCATAAATTAAGTTCTTGAGTATCTCTACAGTTGACAGAAAAGGAAAAATCATGAATAACTTCACACTGTTCACGAGCTGATTTCTCAGGAGAAATGTTCTTCTTTCTGATAATGATACTAGCAAAAGAAGATTTTTTGAAAATTACAGTTTACCTACCATGACCGAATGTTTTGTTTTCTCCTTTTCCAATAAGGTTCATAATGAGTATAAAGAAGCTTGAAGCCGACAATGCCAGGAGTTAGAGTACCCCCAAAGTGATGGGTGTTTACTCTGTCCAGAATGTATTCTTGTAGTTAGTACTAGAGGATAACCCAACTAATTTGCATTAACCAAGCGTAAGATGTATCATTTATCCAATTTACCCCTAAAGCTAAAATCCTGCCCTCCTGGGTCTATTCGTTGTGTAGACATATGAGGACTCTAGGACAAATAATACATGACTCTGAAAGAGTGATGAACCACACACAATTGCTTCAGACTCGAACTGTTCCAAGTAGGATCTGAAAGAAATGATGGCCAAATCATTTTCTAAGAATAGATAATGATAACTTTAAATTATATAGAATACCCACCTCCATCGATATATATGTGTCTGTACGAACATAAATTCAAGGTCACATGTTTAATTTATGTAAAGTCATGTAGTTGTACTACTTACGCTTATATATACATGTAAACATGTATGTAGACTTTTTAGTTTCTTGTAACATAAAACACACAAACATATCCACATATGACATAGAGTATCTTCTGTTAGAAGAGATTGGCAGTGTGAAGAAAAATCATATCCAGCATTTAATCCTAAATATAGGAAGAGACAAGAACATAGACATAGCATTCTTAATCAAACACATCTAGTTTACCCTTATCAAACATGCATAGTACATAAACTGGTAAAGACACCCTGTACAATGTCGTTTTCTTATTTGCTGATGTGTATGGACTAGAACATGTCATAGACAGCTGGCTTTCAGTCTGTCAGAGAAAGAGAAGGTTATTCTAACAGCTCTTTTAGCCAACTATTAAAGTGGGAAGGTCATCAGTGTTTGATTGATAATCTGATCATTGAAATGTCAAGCCTTCAAAATGCTACAGTGAAGCTCACCTTTTAAGTGTTCTTCTTTTACTTATCCATGAACAAAATATTTAAAGGCATTTGGATAGAATATATCAATGGCTATCAACATACCTACTCACTTGTATTTGATTACTTTATTTATAAATTCTGAAAAAGAAAAAGTCCGATGTTAATAAACTAAAGGCTTTAAGAGAAAAAGGTAAGTTCTGTATTATTAGTACAATTAAAGCAGCTAGACCAAAAGAACCCTTCTCAGATAAGTCACCTTTTAATTATCCTTTGCCAACAATATTTCTACTTGTATTTGGCAATATTTAACTGCTTTTATTTCAGGTTGCAATGTGCCTGGCTAAACATTAAGATTTTTATCACTAAAGAGGAAAAAGTATGATTGATGCTAGGGAGGCAACCGATTGCCTATGCCTAATTTGCAACGTCAGGAAAAAAAAAATTACAAAATAAAAAAATAAGCAAAGATACGTTAATTAACTACATGTAGTCATTCCACAATGTATATACTTCAAAACTTTATATTGTACATGATGAATACATAGCATTTTATCTGTTACTTAAAAAAATTAAATATGCAATCATAATCAACAGTGCAGTTTAAATGTAACAACATTTAAATATTCATTCATGCAAATACTGAATTTTTGTTTAAGTATAATTATAGTGAGAATTTGCTTGTTATATTGAGGAAGGAGAAAAGTGGAGTGAAAGGAGCAGTAGAAAGAGTGGGATAAAGCAGCAGCCTAACCTGAAAATATTAAATTACATAGAAGCAAAAATCATGTCTAGAGGATTAGAAATTGGTTGGGTAGAGAGAGAGTATTTTTAAGAAAATTGTAACATTATTTTATGTGTGAATTATATAAAAGTTATGATTTTTAAATGATAGGACTTCAATTAAGGATATTTTCAACCCGAAACGCTAGATAATAGTCAGAATGTAGAGAAAATCATAGCTTTTTTTACTCCATTTCCTTAAGTTAAAATAAAAAGTAATACAATATCCTATCAATATCAGAAGAAAAGAAAAAGAAAAATTCCTGTGTAATACATTTGGAAAGGGGTGATGAGAAAAAAGGTAAGAAGACTTGCCTAACATTACAACAGATCCTGTTCTACCATCAGCGGGATCCCTGATACCTCCGACACTTGGAAATTTACTGTGAAAGGACAGTAAGTGATAAATGCAGAGGGAGAATTTTTGCTTTTAAACATAAATTTGTAGCTAAAATCAGACTTTCTCCTTAAAAACTAGAAAATCTGGAGAAAATATCTGAAATAATCTCTTTCAGAAATTGGCTGACAGCCAGTATATGATTGTGACCCCTGAATCAAATGAAAGGAGTAGTGTGATTGTCTTGGCTTTCCGTCTGAGGAACGAGCTGGACTACAGCTGAGAGTAAGAATCAAAACTGTATAAGGGTCTGACTTGAGGATAAAAGCATGGCCAATTTAGGAAGTGGAAGTTGTGTACTTTATGGGACAGAGTAACAAAGAGGAGGGAAGTATGAAAAAAAAGGTCTCCAGAAATCTATTTAGCAGTATCCTTGAATCTCTGATTGAATGGTTAGCTAACATGTGTATGGTGAAACTTAACAAGGCTAGTTAAGAAATTCTACAAACTTATAAACTAACCCATTCTGAGAACGTACACAAGGCTCATAAAAAATATTTTTAACTGGTAAGATTGGCAAGAAATTAAGTTTAAAGCAGTAAGAAAATTTACATAATGTAGACAATTCCTAGGGAAAAAAAAAAACTAACAACACTGACATAAGTGAAAATTCAATTCTCTTATTCATTTTATTTATAAACTGAAGACGTTATTTAAAAAAAAACTATTAATAAAACTCCTGTGTAGGTGTCTTGTATGTCAAATATTTGAAAAAGAAATATTGCCTTTTAAAAATAAATTATTTCAGAAAAGGAGATAGAATTAATTATTATAATTAACATTATAAGGACTGACTGGTAGCAAAAATCAATAAGGATTTTTACATACAAGAAAGGAAAACATATAGCAATCTTTCTCATGAATTTTAATCCAAAACTATAAAATAAAATGTTAGAAAAGAACATTCTAAGTACATTTTGTGATGTATAAAAAGCTTAATATGTTAAGTCAAAACAGGGCTAATTTCAGAAATAAAATTTAGGTGTAAAGATTGAAATTCAACAATGCAATTCTCTTTATTTACAGAATAAAAAATATTTTAAAAGATTCAGGAAAAAAAGAATTGTTAAAATGGAACATCCTTGCAAAATAAAACACTATTAGCTGTCAAAAATGGATTTAGGATTGTAGCAGAGCTCACTCTTCCAACTCATACAAAATTTACCTAAAGACAGTGTAGAAAACATCATTCTCAAGGGAAGGGTATTGAAAGTGTTTCCTTTGAGTAAAGGCAGGAAGTCAAGGATGTCCACCATTATCATGTCCATTCATCAATGTATTAGAAGTCTTAGTCTAGAAAGAATGAAGGGGAAAAAAGTTATTGGCATTGCCATAGAAGATGTAAAGTTGAAATTATATGCAAGCATCATGATTTTATATATAAGGAAGCTACAAGAGTTGATAAAATTATGAAGAGAATGTAGGAAGAGGATTTAAAACCAATGCCAGCATACACCATGCATTGGACATTTTATACTACCAATTATAAAAATGCTGTGACATTTACCTTTGACCTTTTTCTTTGAATAACCCTTATGAAGTAAGTGTTAAGATCGCCACAAAGAAAACTGCACACCATTAGGAAACTAAATTAGAGAAGGAGACATGTATCGTCTTCATGAATTAAAAGCACTGGGAAACTCCATACTATAAAGACAGCAATGGCTTCTCAAATGAACTATAGGTTTTGTGTAATCCCATAAAAATCCAAAAGGTTTTTAACAAAATAAGTTGTGTCTAAAATTACATATGAAAGCAGAGAGCAAGATTGAATGATCTATGCTACCAGATACTAAATTATAACATTACAATAAATAAACCAGTGTGATATCAGAAAAAATAATATAATATTACAGAATTGAATCTAGAAAGTGATCCACACACATAACAATTTTTGACAGGGCTGATAGTATAGTACAGCTGGGGAGAAGAGGTAGTAGTTGTAATACTGGATCAATAGAATATTCATATAAAAAAATGTATCCAGACTCCATCCTCCACATTACATTTTGTTCAAACATCAATTCTTGATGAATTTCATACAAAGCTTTTAAGAAAATTGTAATCCTCATTGCTGTTATCTTTGTGCTTTTAGAGTACACAATAATTTATTAAACAGTACATAAAAGCACTACTGTGCTATCTATACTATGCTTAAATTACTAACACAGTATTAAAAGAAATTATGGATTCTCATGCCTCAGCCTCTCAAGAAAGCGAATTTATTTTTATTTTTATTTTTTAGAAATAGGATCTTACTAGGTTGCTAGTCTTGAATTCTTGGCATCAGTGATCCTTCCACCTCAACATCCCCAAGTGCTGTATTACAGGCATGAGCCTAAATTTAAATAAATGATTAGAATCACCTCCTAGTTACTTGGCCATTAGGTTTCATCATTATTTTATTCCTGAGAAAAGTAGTCATTAGCTCACTGAAAATAGTTGGAAATATTTTACAAATTTATTAATGTATATTTGGAACTTATAATTTACAAATAAAAAGAATTCTGCTTTGCACTATCTGACAATTCTATTAATGTCCCATTATTAATCTTTCCCATCTAGCTGCCTCCTTGCCATCCATGCTTCTCCTTTGAGTGTACTGTGATGAGGTACAGGTGAACTCGGTCAAGACTTGGACATTGTCCTCCAGGAACTCACCACAGAGTGGAGATTACACATGAAATCGCAGCATAGAACTTAAGTACCATAAGAGGGTCATGCTTACAGTCCTTCCTGGAGCTATTTATAGAATTCCTAGTACAAGTTTAGGACAATCTCTTAGTAGAATTTTTATGACTCCATTAACTATGTTTGTGCTCTTCCTTAGTGTCTAAATATAGAAAGAAATGTCCAGGGGATCATGAGCAAAATTATACTAAACACATATTATTAAATATTCTATATTATTATTATTATTATTAAATAGTCTACTAAGTTTTATTCTACTCTTTATTCTACTAAACATATATTATTAAGTATTAAATACTTGTATGTTTAGTAGAATTTTGCTAGGACTGGACTATAGATTATTTATTTAAGTAGTCCATTAGTTGTTAGTTTTACACACCATTTGCTTTGAGGTATGTTATGTTCTTCAGATATTTACCTAAGAAAATCTCATTTTCCTTCAATCTTTCATGAAGCCCTAAGAGAAAAGAACCATATCTTTAATTCATTATAATTTGATTAAAAATTATTACATATTTCTTTAATAACAAATAGTGACTATAGTGACTTGCCTTTCAACATTTCATCTAGAAAAGGGCATTTTTAATTATTCCTTTCATTTGTGTATACCAACAATTTCCCCTCAAACATGACATATTCTTCTATGTTTATGCAGTCATTTTTCTATGCAAACGAACAGCTGCACAGAATAATTTGTTTGTGACAGTATTTCTTTCCCCCCAGAAATAACTTTGTGCTTCTGGAAAAAAAGAAAAATAACTCATAAGTGTTTGGAGGCTTGACTCAATCAAGGATTTACAATTTGTTTAATTAAATGGTAAAAAGCTACAAATTTTTAATGAATTAATATTACTGATTACTTTCACTTCTCCCATTTTCAAATATATTTGAAATGTCATTCTATTTGCAACAAATATCCTTTAGCTTAAAAAGTCAAGTCAGATACATTCAAAGTAGGCCTATAATATTTTCTTTATTTTTTATTTTTTTTATTAAATCATCATTTGATCTGTGATAAGCCTATCAAAAAATATAAATTGGGGGAAGAAAAATTCCCCTATTAACAAATGGTACTGGGAGAATTGGCTGACGACCTGTAGAAGACTGAAACTGGACCCACACCTTTCAGCATTAACAAAAATTGACTCTCACTGGATAAAAGGTTTAAACTTAAGACATGAAACTATAAAGATTCTTGGAGGGAGTGCAGGAGAAGCACTTGAAGAAATTGGCCTGGGAGAATACTATGAGGAGGACCCGCCGGGCAATTGAAGCAGCACCAAAAATACATTACTGGGATCTGATCATACTAAAAAGCACAGCCAAGAACACAGTAAGTAAAGCAAGAAGACAGCCCTCAGAATGGGAGAGGATATTTGCAGGTTATGCTTCTGACAAAGGTTTGATAACCAGAATCCACAGAGAACTCAAACTTATTAATAATAAAAGAATAATTCCATTTCATTGTGGGCAAGGGACTTAAGCAGAAGCTTCTCTGAAGATGATAGGCACACGGCCTACAGACATATGAAAAAATGCTCATCATCTTTAATCACCAGAGAAATGCAAACCAAAACCGCTTTGGGATATTATCTAACTCTCTTAAGAGTGGCTCACATAACAAAAATCCCAAAACTACAGATGTTGGTGTGAATGTGGAGAAAAGGGAACACTTCTGCACTGCTGGTAGGAGTGCAAGCTAATACGTCCCTTTTGGAAAGAAGTATAGAGAATACTCAGGGATCCAAATGTAGACCTAACATTTGATCCTGCAATTCCTCTACTAGGTGTATATCCAAAAAAACAAAAATCACTTCATAACAAAGATATTTGTACCAGATTGTTCATTGCAACTCAATTCATAATATTTTCTAATATTTATTTCATTCAGAAAAATTACAGAAGAGCCATGATCTTTTGGAGCATATGGTACTCTAACCAAAAATGTTTTATTTATTTTGATGTTAA
>CAUYPK010139574.1:0-34883 GCA_963574355.1 Loris lydekkerianus
TAGGCCTCAGGCACATGGCAGGGCCCAACAATTCCCTCTTTTGTTTTTTGTATGGCGGAAAAACATAGCCCCTGTCTTAGGTTGCCTGCTCTTGCAGTTTCAGTCTTACCTGTCATGGGGATACAAACATCAATGGTTTGGCCCCTGTCTTAGGTTGACTGAATGCAGAGTGATCTTACCCGTCTTTGGATACTATGAATGTAATCCACTGTGCAGGCTCTCCATATCCTGTCTTAGGTTGTCCCAGTTTTGGGAATCTTACCCGTCATTGGTGCTATGGAGGGCGGTGAAGAATAATAGTTAGATTCTTGGTTAATTAGCCAGTGATATCGGACCTCGACCTGATTTAACTGCCTCTAACCTTTTTTAAGGATACAGGGCCCAAAGGTGAAGGGTAAATAAGGGTAGCAGGGGAAGAAGGTAGGGTAAAAAACCATGCAGGCCCATCCACAGGGGATTTTCTAAAATTTCTTTTCTTCTCTTTTCTAGATCTTCTTGGAGTGACTGTTTTTTGCATAATATTGTATTTCCCTATCTCCTAAGATATAAAATTGGTTTATAATGGTAATAGTCAATGGCTTGTAAATGAAAGATGGCATATATTACAGAAAGTATACATGTAGACTCTGGAATTGTTTTTCATGTTTTAAGATTCATAATAAATGGTAAGATTGAAGAAATTTTCTTTATAAATTTCAAATATTGAGGTATCTAAGGATCCAGAATTATGTAGAAGTCATCATTTACTTTGTCAATATATTAGAACCTTTTCCAGAAAGTTAAAAATGGGAAGAAATTATCTAAATGAATGGTTATCCTTTTAAGATGTTAAACTTACTTTGTCATCAGGTTCAATTTAAAGAGGTAATGAGAAGAGTGGGTAATTACCTTTGAAAACAGAAAATCACCTTGCCTTGGTGAGATTCCCAAATTGCCTTCCCTATTTGATAGCTCTAAGGAAGCAAACCATACTGTTTGCACCTGCACATCAGGAAAGCTCCTGTTACTCCAGTTTACTTTCCTTGCACTGAAGCTTGATTAAACAAGTAAGTTGCTATTTAACAGCTGTGTCAGAAACCCTTGGAGATGGAATGTTGTATTCATACAACTTGGATTGTTACCACCCACTAAGTCCCTGACACTTCAGTTGAAAGTTAAGTTGGTTTAATGAATTATAAAATGGAGTGCAGATTTTTCTTTTAAAATGAAATGGATTAGGATAGTTCCTGTGGCTCAAGGAAGTAGGGCGCTAGCCCCATATGCCAGAGGTGGTGGGTTTAAACCTGACCCTGGCCAAAAACTGCAACCAAAAAAAAAAAAAAAAAAAAAGAATTGGATTAAAGCACTAGAGACTGAGATAATTTAGGGTAAACACAAATTAAGATATGTGGCTACCATCTGGCTAGCTTTGTATGACAGCCAGTTCTTCTAGTATTTCTCAGGAAATTGGACTATGGAATCTGTGATTGCAAAATGATTATATTTTGGTAGATGGTTCTTATTTATACAAGCTGTTGTTGCAACTTGAAACATCAATACTTTCGAGTGTAATTCATAATCCTTTCAAAAATACTTTATTCATACTCTCTATTTTCCTTCTAGTAAGAGGAAAACTATTTCCTTGACATAGTTACAGATAATGCATTGGGTGGATCTGACTTACGTAGGCTGAATTTTTGTTCCTTCTTGAGGCCAAAAAATACAGTATATATGTTTCCTAACTATAATTATTAGTTAGCATCTTCCTTGGTCCAGACACTGCAAGTCTACTCTGTGAAACAAGTGAGAAAAAGCTGGAAGTTTCAGAGTTTACAAGTCTCTTGACAGAGGTAGAAATTCTTATTTTCTGTCTCAAAGCAGGGTTCAGAACTTCTGTAAAGTCTTTGTTTCTCCTCTTTATGTGCCTGTACTTTGCTCAGACTAAAAACAAAGGAACGGTGTGTTTATTTTGTTCCTCCCTCCTCTTCTCCTGTGGTCAGTAGCTGCATCCTGTTGAGAGATGATCCATGTTCTTCCTGTGCCTTATTCCTACCCGACCATATGAAAGTGTCTCATCACCGCAGTCACCTTCTGCTAATCTTGCCTCCACTTTGCGTTCACAGCAACCACCACCAAGGCACCCCTATCTCTCCTCAAGGGTTCTGGGGGCTTCCTATTTCCTGAAGAAAACTTTCAAATTCCAAACTCACTAATGTTACCATTTGTGCCTTTCTTCTCCTTTAACACATTCTCTCATAGCCCTCTGTCCCACCAGAGTGGCTGCTGTGTGCCTGTTCTTGCTATTTGCTTTTGCTCCTGGGATATAATTGCTACCTCCCTGTCTCCCCTCACCCCATGATATTAACATCCTTTCAATATCTGGGATCCTGTTTGAGGTTACTTTTTTTTTAATGAGAAACCTCAGATCGGCCCAGAATGCTTTATCTTTCCTGAATCTCTGCTTTTCTAAATGACAGAAACTTTATTGTCTCTGCCCTTAAATTGGTAATTAGGGTTTGAGAAAGAGAACACACATCAATTGAGCATCTGCCATGAAACATTGTTCTGGATACCTATTGTCACAACCCTGTTGAAACAGATACTCAAGGAGGTCAAGTGATGTTCCCCGGGGTGTAACAGCTGAAGTGGTTGATGTAGGGTTTGATAGCAAAATTCACATTCTTTTTTTATACCACCTTAGCCAATCACCCCCAAATGCAGCGAATGGAGGACAGACGCTGTGTCTGTGATTTGAAATTCCCACTTCATTTGGCCAATATATATTTAATGAACAATTATTATGTGATATACATAGTTGTATACCTCTTGGATTCAAATAATAATAAATAATGATTGATGATGATGATAATAGTTAATATTTGTGTACTAGTTTGTGAGTGCTAGACACTATTGTAAATAATGTGTATGTTTTATGTGAGTTCTTCTTCATAAAATCACAGTGAGGAAGGCTTCATAATGATCCTCTGTATACACGAGGAAACTGAGGTACAGAGGGGGTAAGGGACTTGCACATGATGACAGTAGCAGTGGCAGCACTGGATTGGAACCCGGGGCTCTGGCTCCTAAGCACGATGCTACAATGCTCCCTGTGGAAGACCTAATCCCTGTCGTCAAAGTGACAAATCAAATATGCTGTGTCAGTTGGTTGTTTCTATCCACGAATAATTATTTAGGACAGTAGTAATATGGACAGATGTTTTATTATTTATTCTATAAAGTTTTGATTTAGGACTTTCTTCTTTCTTCCGTATATTTTAAATAAATAATAATTTAAGCAGATGGCTTTTCCCTCAATCTATAAAAATCCAAATTTTTTGATATGAATTACAGATGTAAACCTTCCCTTGGACATCTTTTGTCCCCTGACCATAGGCTTCAGTGACCATTTATTTATTCATTGATAAGTGTCAACTGCTCTCAAGTTGGTAAAATGAACAAATGGTGTCAGAAACAAGCAGTCTTGTCATCTAATTTAGATTAGATCAGTACTGTTAATGACGACCTTTCTGAGTATGTACATGTACAAAATATACATGCATTCTTCAAATTGTTTGTATTATACAATACTGAGCAAAACAAATGTTGACTAGATAAGTAATTGGTATTTTATAGTTAAAAGCACTGTAAAATAATGGATAGCTGTATTTAGCCAAGTTTTCAGCGGACACATTCCCAGAGAATTCTCTCTTTTGTGGCTTTCTTCTGTTGAAGAAGAGCAGAGAGATTCTCCCTCTCCCGGTGGGGGAAGCACACCCACACTAGGATGGCTGTGCAGTCAGTGCATGGACTTTTGAGGTGTTGATGGGTTCACCCAGAGATTGTGAAAAATGTGAAAGGGTACTACTATTTTATATCTCATTAGCTTCAACACCCCGCCCCCCCAGCTGCCCCTTTCAACCTTAGAAACTATTGGTATCTACTTGGAGTTTCTGACTCAAATTGTTTAAGTGAACTCTTCATTTTTTTCTGGACTCATCTGCACTATAATGAAAAATTCCAGGAAGAAAATGAAGAACATTCGGGGGGTACATTATGTTGTGTGTATCTTCTCCAGGTTCTAGAGTTATGGACACATGTTGAAGGATAGTCTTGCTGGGCTTTGGTTACATCCAAGCTGGTGGACACCACACAGTACTGTTGGTAGAGAGCCTTCGCTGTCTATTTTTTTTCTAGCAAGAACAGGTCGACCAGGTTTATTTCCATATCAGCCATCAGGCTCAGTGTATGAAATGAGCAAGTGGCATCTGTTAAGCCTAAATTACCTGCTGTAAATTAAAGCAGATGTTGATGAATGTTGCTTTATTCAATCATTCATAAGACTTTCTAAGATAGGTTTCTTAAAGTATTCATTTTTATAGAGAAACAAGTGGAAGTTGCCCAAGATCAGTATATTGGTGGCAATCCAGACATAACTCAAATTTACTTAAACTAAAAACAAACAAACAAACACAACTAAAGGGCAGGGTTAGGAGCACTGATGCCCAGGAAGGATGGAGATGAAAATGAAAACAAGCGCACATTAGTGCAGAGTCATGCGTGTTTCATCACCTCTCATTCCGCCTGTCCACACTTCCCTCTCAGTCCCAAATCTCAGCTACCTTTTCCCCCAGGTCGGCTTCATTTTTTCAGCTACACACAGGCTCTGTGCAGTTGGTAGATGGCTCTTCTCAGCCCAAGGAGAGTTTCTCATTTATTTATTTAATAATTTATTTTGATTTCAGATTAATGTAAGTGTACAAACCACTAGGTTACAATGAAGAAAAAAATCATTTTATAATAAGCACATTTGCACTGGAGTGTTTCTCTTTCTCTTTTAGTGGCTGAAAATATCCCTTCAAGGGAAGGCCTCTGATTGACCTGCTGGGACTAAGTGCCCATTTCTGGACCATACCTGTATTCAGGGGCGTAGGGCACTGTCACTGAGCAGGTCGTGTGTGTGTGTGTGTGTGTGTGTGTGTGTGGCATTCTAGCACACTAAAGGGTATTAAGGAAAGGGTATATTAAATTAAAGCTGAAGATAAATAGTTTGCACACAACTAACTCTTTAAAAAATGGTTTTGCGATATCCTAGTGGTATTGCATAGGTATAACAAAGTATCTAAAGGTAATTATTGATTTTCTCTAAAAATATTTAATCTCAGTTATATAACTTAAAGTTTAAGGCAATTATTAGACTACAAACAACACCTTCTCCAGCAAACATGCTTTGGGGCATAGCATAGATCACTGTAGAAAAAGTTAAGTCTTAAAAATTCTCCCAAGAGTCAATCCTACCCCTATTTATAGGAAGAAAATGTCACTCTGTAGACCATAACTTATAACAAAAATATATTTCGTAGAGAAATATACATATTGTATATATTTTATATGTCTACGTATTGCATATATAGTATGTATCTATTATGTATATATTATGCATATATTTCCACAGAAATTCATTATTTTCATTGACATTTAATTTTCAAATAGCAAGAGAACCTAAAACTTTTGAGGGATGGGGAAATAAGAATTTCAGTTTGTAATTACTGCTATTGCTGATGATTCTTGTGTACATAGATCACTATGAAAGTTTTGAGACATACCGTGTTATGGTCCATTATTTCACTTCCAAGACACACAGTCAAGAGCGTCCTTTCTCATTCAGCTATGCAAGTTTCAATCTGCTTGACTTATTGGTGTTTCACTTGTTTCCATCTACTCAGATTTTACATTTCTTGATTTTTGTGTGTCTCAAAACTTTCATACTGACCCACTGCAAACTATTTTTAAAAATGAAGGTCTCGTCCTAAGAATTGTTGCATAGATTATGTAACTGAGAAGGAAAAGAGAAGGTAGAAACTGATCAGCATCCCGAACACTCATGTGTATTCTGAAAATAAGGTTGGAAGGCTTATTTGAATTGTCTAATACAATGTTTGTTTCAAACAAATGTCATAAATAACCAATTGGCATGTTTTGAGGAGATTGTGGTAAGATGAGTGCAGCATGACTTTCAGAGGCAGGAAAGCAATTTTTAATGTAAAGTAACTCAAACTTTCCACCACCTTTTGTCAAGGCAGGATATTTTCCCATGAAAAATGACTCTTTAGCCATGGTGAGAAGGATGCTAGCAAACCAGACTCTGAAAACTCAGACTGTCCTGTAGAAATCATTAACCCACTGTAATTGTGGTCAGTTTCAAGACAAACAGAGCATAGTTTTGTCCAAAACATATATCCAGGTTGTCTGACATACACTGGCAAGGAAGGCAGTTGGTCGTTTAGAACTAAGATCCAGATAGACTTTGACTCTGAGCTACCTGCGTGCACAACCAAGAGCGACTCTTTTGAAGTAGCTCTGCAGGGTCTCATCTTTCACTGCTGCCTTACCGGGCTTACTTCTAAAACAAAGTCACTCATTTGTTTTAACGGATGTTTTTGGAGCAATTGTATTTAAGCATGAGGTATTCAAGGTAAGTAAGAAAGAGTGCCTTGGGTCTTGTTTAAATCAGCCATCGTTCTAGAAAATTACCTGTGGTCACAGAATTTACATCCATGGTAAAGCAGCAAAAAACAGACAAATGATGCATATATAAATATGATGTTATTTCAAATGATAATTAGTGATAATTCATATCAATTAACATAAAGAGATTTAGGGTGCTTTGAGACAGTGCTGTCTTATTTAGGGTGATCTGATGTGGTGAGACATGAATTTAGTGAGAAGAGCCACACCTGGGCCTGCTCAGAGAGAGCAAGTACAAAGGCCCTGGGGCAGGACTGTTCTTGTTGGATTTGAAAAGCATCAAGGAGTCCAGTATAACCACAGCAGAGTGCAGAGGGGCAGGGGGTGGAAGGGGGTACCTGAGCAGTTGCCAGTGAGCAAATTGTGTGGAGCTTTGCAGGCTGCGGTTAGGACTGCTGGCTTTATTCAGAGTAATATGAAAAGATGTGGGGGGAAATATGATCAGAACATTATCTGAGGAATAATTTTGACTTTTAAATTATATTATAAGAAATAAATTTCATAAGGCTATAGCTACTATAGATAGTGATTGCTCTGATAGATATGAGCAAAGTAAATTAAAAAACCTTCTGGAAAAGATTCACCTTTCTAGATGTCATTAATAACATTTGTGATTCACAAGAAGAGGTTGAAATATCAACATTAATAGGAGTTTGGAAGAAGTTGATTCTGATCCTAGTAGATGACTTTAAAAGGTTCAGGAATTTAGCAGCAGAAGTAATAGCAGATGTTACAGAAAAAGCAAGAGAACTAGAATTACAAGTGGAACTGGAAGATATGATTGAATTGGTGAATTTCATGATAAAACTTGAACAGAGAAGGCCTTCCTTCTAATCAGTGATCAAAGAAAATGGGCTTTAGACATGGAATTTAACTCTGTCCAAGATTTCATGAGCATTGTTGAAATGACAACAAAGGATTTAGAGTACTATGTAAGCTTAGTCGATAAAGTAGGAGTAGGGCTTGAGAAGATTGGCTCCAATTTTGAAAGAAGTTCTATTGTAAGTAAAATGCTGTCAAATGGCATCACATACTACAGAGAAGTGCGGGGTGCAGGATGCTGCCAGGGCCCAGACACAGGGAGAAGAGGCCACGGGAGACAACTGGCCTAAACCTGAACAAATGGGGTCTTGGCCATCCTTGGACACGTCCCAGGGAAGCCCCCTCCCTAGAATTTGAATCTTTCCTCCCATTCAGTGTGGCTATGAGGTCACCCCTGCACCATCTACCCCCCTTCTGCCTTTTTTTTTTTTTTCATGTCTCGTGGTGAAACATGAAAGGAAGAGTCAGTCACTACACCAACTTCATTGTTGCTGTATTTTAGGAAATTGCTGCAACCACCCCTGCCTTCAGCAATCACCACCCTGGTCAGTTGGCAGCCTTCCACATCTAGGCAAGACTCTCCACCAGCAAAAACATTCCAGCTCACTAAACGCTCAGATGCTGACTAGCATTTTTCAGCAATAAAGTAGGGTTTTTTTTTTCAGTCAAATATTTATTAAGTAGTGATGCTGTGGGTGGTCTGTCCATATTCCCTTGACCTTTATCTTTCTATCTACATCAATGGCTTTTTAAAAAAGCATAAAACAAATTTATTTTTAAATTAACTTTTGAGATAGTATTTTTATTGATATGCACATAGGATTGTACATATTTATAGGGTACATGTGATATTTTGATACACTATTGGTGTATAATAATTAAATCAGGGTATTTAAGATATCCATTGCTTTAAGTACTTACCATTTCTCTGTGTTTGGAGCATTTCAAATCTACTTTAGCCATTTTGAGATATACAAGAAATTATTGTTGACTGTGTCACTCTACTGTGCTATGAATCACTAGACCTATTCCTTCTATCTAACTGAATGTCTGTACTCAGTACTCAACCTCTCTTCATTTCCTCATCCCCTTTCTAGCCTCTGGCAATAACCATCACTCTACTCTCTACCTCTACGAGATCAACTTTATATCACTCACATATGAGTAAGAGCATACGATATTCATTACAATAAATTTTTTTTTTTTTTTTTTTTCCGTTTCTGGCCATGGCTGGGTTTGAACCCACCACCTCCGGCATATGGGGCTGGCACCCTACCCCTTTGAGCCACAGGCGCCTCCAAATAAAGAATTTTTAATTTAAGGTATATACATTGTATATAAGTATTTAGACTTAATACTATAGCACACTTAATACACTAGGGCATAATGTAAACATAACTTTTATATGCTCTGGAAAAGCCCTAAATTCGTGTCACTTACTTTACTGTGACATTTGCTTCATTGCAGTAGTCTGGAACTGAACCTTCAATATTTCCAGGTTATGCCTGTTAGTGCATATTATAATACCCATTACTTGTTTTTAATAGATGTTTTTGCCTATAATTCTTATCTCTTATTAGTACTTTATTTGTCACTAAAAATCAGTATAAACACCAAGTTGTTAATGTTATCTGATGTGCAACTATAACTAGCTTAGAGGTAATCTTAATAACTTGAGTGAAATCATATTTTGAAAATTCATATTTTAAGGAAATTAGAGGCGTTTACTGCTTAGAAAATAATCTTAGTACTTTAAAATATTGAAAAATAGAATTTGCTGCTTTCAGTCTTTCAGATATAGAATGGCAGTTTGGAGTCCTTGGCCAACCATCTTTACTGAAGTAAAATTCAGATGAAATGGACCAATTTATCATAGTATAGTTCAAGAATGACTGGAAATAAGTTAAGTGCAATTTTCTGTATGGTTTATAAACTATGGTTTCATGACTCATGAGACAAGGCAAGCTTTAGTAAATCCCCTGGGTCTAATAAACATGAGGTTCTAAAAACAATAGAGTTACAGATATGAAGGGGAGGTAACATGAAGAAATGTTAGTGATGATCAGAGTAAAAATCTGCTGTAGTCTTATTGGACTGACCTATGGCCTGATTTTTTTCTTGTGTAACTGAGTTTGTTTCTCAAGGGATAACCCAGCTTGAAGTCATACTTCATACTAGTCTCACTAGCTAGCCAGATTATATATTTTTATTTTTATTTTTTCCCTGGCTTTTTCCAGTTCAGAAGGTGAAATATTAATGACTTTTCATCAGAAAAGTTGTAAATTTACTGAAAAGAGAAAATTGACAGATTCTCTGGCCCTTTTCAGACATTTACTAAACTGAGATCCAGTTAAGACTTCTTTGGCAAGAGATCCTTTTGGATAGTTTGGAAATCATTTCCATCTGATTTCAGTGTCAGGACATTATCCCTAATTATCTGTGATTTTCATCCAGTCAGCAGCCAAAAAGTCACTTTAGTCAGAGAAATACAGCACAAATGAAAATACACAACAGAAATGGTTGAGATAGTTTTTGATTCATTTGCTTGGACACTTGGTGAAGTTCACTGTGTGCTTCAGGAGCTCAGATGTCTGTTGCTGTGGGCTTTGTTCATGGAGAACAGGACTGTCTCCTACCCAGACAATCCTGCTGTAGCATGTTGTCAAATCCAAGAGGAACAGGCTAAGAAGTCTTTAGTGTTGTCCCATTGCTTATCTATAAAGTTATACTTTTTTGGTTCAGCCCCTGACAAGGTACCCCCTAAATGCCTTTTATTTATTTAGAAACAGTTTTTGAGCATCTGCTTAGTTTTTAAGCAGTAGACATTGTGTTTGTTGCAGGGTAGAGAGCAGTGAACTGCAGTGATATGTCCTCATGAGACCTTACACTCTGCAGAGGGAACGCAGGCATTCAACAAATAGTCATGTCAGTGATTAATTACCATGTGAAAACACAAACATGCAATGAAAACTGAAAGGGCCCTCAGCTTTGGCAATTAGGTCATCGACTTTAGTCTTTTAAGAGCGTGTTTTCAGAAGTGAAAGACCAGTTTCAGGAGTGTAAGAGAGAAGCTAGAAGACGCACCCGCTGAGGAAGAAGAGGTGTGTGCATACTGGACACACCACTGCCGGCTGAGCTTGGGCTCAATTCTGGTCATTTGCTCACATTTGCTTTTGTTACACCATGTGCCTCCTGGTCCTTGTTTAGTAATTACATTGAGGGGTATTACTCTTCTTCGAGATAGTCACAATGGAACCAAAAAACTGTAAAATCAGCTGTTCAAGCTGGTGTGGGCTGGGGACTGTTATCCCCTAGCATCTTCTAGTTCCTGCAACACTTGGTCTCCAGCACTTTCCTCTGGTCTGACTCGCCTGGTTGTCAGAACATCACATTGGGTCTATACTTTCTTAACTTAACGTACCAAGTACTTTGCTCCTAAGTAGGGAATACTCTTGAATTTCCCCATATAGCTTGTATCTTAGTCTGGGCTATGATAATGAAGTACTCCATACCAGGTGACTTCTGAGCCACAGGCAGGAAGCCCGAGATCAGGGTGGCAGTGGGGTGAGGGCCCTCATCTAAGCTGCCGTCTGTCAACTTCCCCATGTATCCTCATGTGGCTGAAAGGGAGCAGGCAACGTCCCTTGGACGTCTTTTACAAGGTCATTGGTTTCATTTGTTAGGCTCCATTTAGGTGTCTCCCAAAGGCCCCACATCCTAATAATATCACTTTGGGCATTAGGATTTCAACATACTATAAATTTGGGGTGTGGACAAATGTTCAAACTGTAAAACTTACCAGCTGTAAGATGTATACTTTCATATGTTTTTATAATATTTTCTAGGAAGTTTTCTGCCTCTTTGACACAATTATCAATATAATTTCCCCAGTTTTTGCAATGAAAGAAAAGCTATACATGTATCGCTATCAAGGCAGTTGTGACCTTATAGTTCTTACTTTTATTTTGCTGTGATGCACATTCTCCTGGTGATTTCATCATAATTAATGTCATCACTGACCTAGGAGGGCATGAGTTCCTACCCCTTCAAAGCTCTGGAGTAACTAGATATTACCCAGGTAGGACCAGGCTGGAACATCAAAATAAGACATTGTTAAGTGCTTAGTGTAAACACAGGAGAAATAACCCGGGAGCAATGTGTACTTATAGAAATCGATTAACCAGAAGATTCTGCTTCTCCTCATCTCTGATTTGCTACAGTGTGACCCTCTCTCAGATCAACTATACACGGTAGAAAGTATCTGGGATCCTTAATGCTGCTAGGTTATTGAACAAGTTGGATGCTAAGTGGGAGAAGATGCAGCACTGCTCTTTCTCACCACTCTTCCCTAAACTCTCTTTGTCAAATAGCTTTTTCACTGTTTCTGCAGCCTGGCCAGTTATTCTTCATTTCACATCAACCCACATTCTGTGTGATTCTAAGTTTCCCTCCTCTCCCAGACCCAGTATGGTTCAGGCTCAGGAGACTACAGGTGAAGGGTGTCACTACCATCAGTGATTTTGTTCATCTTTTCATCTTCTCTTCTACTCATTCTTCATCATTCTGTGGGGCATGTGGCACTTGTGGGTTCAGAGCAGGGACAGGAGGAGACATAAGGTGTAGAAAGGTCTTTCTGGAAGAGTTTTATCTACTGCCAATGTCCTCCGGAAGTCATGGACTCAAAAATATTATTTTTATTGTTGTGGAGTTTTTGGTGATTCTGTGGAAGATTCCTCTCAGTGCCTTTGACATGGTAGACCTCCTATAGTTAATTGTTTACACAGTTTTCCTCCAAGGTTCTTGGATTCTTATGGATGAATGTGAGGATTCTTGCTGGATCCTGTCATGCCTTTAGGATTTCCTCTTTGGGAGACACTTACTCACAGTTCATCTAACACTTACTCTGTGATTCATCTAACCACAGAGAAACTCGCACAGCTTGGAATACACAGGATATTCAGAGGCTGATTTAGCAGCCTCTCCTTGCTTTAACGCACCCAGGAGACCTGGATAACCCATGCTTTTCAGGAAGGAGACCAGTATCAGTCCTCTAGTCCCCCAGTTTACAGGGAACACCTATTAGCCTCTCCAAAGTTGTTCCACAGCTTCAGATGAGAGGGGATCATCTCTTTTCTTCTCCCTTTAGAGGAGTAAAAAGAACTCACAACACACTGACAGATTGCTCCCCAGCAATTTTTTCTACTGCCATTTTCCAACTCTTTGAAACAACCTCTCAAATAAGCCCGTGTAGCATGAGTTGAAGCTAGCAAAACCTGCTTTAAGATCTCTTAGTCTGTCTTGCCCTTTGCTTTAAGATATTAAAGTAGTTGGCATTTAGTTTTTTATTTCTCTAGTATAGAGCCCTCAGTTGAAATCCTAAGAAAAGAGAAAATGTGACATTTAACATCTTGTTACATTGCCTAGGATGGGAGGGCTCTCTTCTGCCTATATAAAACTTTCCTCCTAAGTTCTGATGGCTTGTTCATGGACATGCTTCTTCTCTGGTGAATTACATCAGGAATGGCTTCCTTTCTGGGCTATTCCAGTGCCTTCCTATCCAGACCTTCCTCTAAGGTCTCATCAGAGCAACTGTATCCAAGTACAATGCAATAAAACTCACAGGCTCACAAAAGCAGAGCAGCAAGTGGTTCTCACATTAGAAGGATTCTTCTCTTGCCTGTTGGCTTGTTCATCCTTGTGATGTTCGTCTGTGGTAAAGGTTATAGTGTATTGTCTCATAACAGCATGAAGAAAGCTGACAGGTCCATGAGGAGATTGCAGCTGGCCTTATCATTCTCCAACAAATGAAGCCAACCAGAAATAGCCTCCCCATTAGACAACAGATGATCCTTACTTAGTGGTTGAATTCAAGACAAAATAACAAACAAACAAAAAATAACAAACAAACAAACAAAAAAATATATGCTTGAAATCCTATCTGACTTATCCAGTGAACAGTGCCTTATACCATCATCCTTGTTACTAGACCAGAGTCCCTCATAAACTCATTAACTAACTTGGACCCCATAAACTCAACTACTTGGACCCAAAACCCTCCCTACTTCCTTTATTATGGTTTGCCTCTTAAACCTCTAGGCCCTCTTAGACTGCTAAATTCTATAGATATTAAACTTTGCAAACATCATCTCCTTGAAAATTGTTCCAAACACCTATTCTTAGAGCATCTACTTTCTACCCTTTCCCTTTATTCTCTGCCTCTCGTTTCTGAGGTTCCAGAATATCTAGTGCTTCTGGCAATTGAGGGAGACCCTGCAGAAATTATCATCACCATGATATACCTTGAATTTCTAAGGATTTTGCAGATGTGGGCAGGAAAATCCAATGATGAAAGGGAATAAATAGGTGGGGAAAAGTACTGTTAGATACATTTGTAGGTATTTGAGGTTTGGTAGAAAGCACAAATACTTTGCTATCAGACAGATCTGGTTTGAGCTTTAACACTAATGATTTTGAATTTTGTGACTTTTGGCAAGTTACTTTGCTACTTTGAGTTCTAATTTCCTCATCTGTCTAAAGAAAACTTATAATAGCTAGTATCACGACCAATATGAGAACTAGATAACATGCTACAAGCTCTTAGCACTTTTATTGATCATGTACAAGATATCTAATCAATATGTGTCCTAATGCTAACCTAAAGAGCTATCATAGTGGTGTTCCAACAACTCAGACTTTGATTCTAACATATTCAGTAATTTTACCGGTGTTCAATTACTAAATATTTAGGAGACATAGAAGTAGGTTTACATATCATTGTTAACAAAGTTATACTGGAGTAATGGGATGAAACTTTGAAGAAATTGAAGTATTGGATTGGAGAAATTTATATAAAAATGAACTAATGGTGTACTTTATGCATTTATACATTTAATGTTACTGGTTTGTTGAAAGTTTTCATTATACACTTTGGGTATATAAGCATGAAATGGGTTTATTTCTTCCACTACTGGCCCCCAACTCTATTACTCCCCCCTCTGTGGAATAGTATGTCTTATAAAAACACTTTTGGGCAACAATATAGATATATAAAAATGAATTACTCATTTGGAACAAGCCAAGTTGGTTCAGTGGAAATGATGAAGGAGAACCTGTCAGAAGAGCTATTTTAAAATGAGGCCAGGATGGCCTCTGTGCATTGGCCGCAGGTTGTTCATTTATTCTCTGTTGGCTGAGACCTATTAGCTCAAAAGCCCAATAGCACCAAACTCAAGTTTTTCCACATTCAGTTATTTCAAAAATAACCCAAACAAGCATATCTTAAGCATTTAGCACCTGCCTGGTTTGCTTACCCTGCAAAACCTCACCCACATTTGCTGGCAATAGATAAGCCCCAGGCCATAAAGACCCCAAGTTGCTGCTACCCTTGGGAACTCTCTGATCCAAAGACTCACAACTGTGCTGCTTGGTGGATATCACCTAGACACCTAACCCCCCTGTCCAGTCTGCCTTACCTCCAGGATCTCCTGTGTCCTTTTCTGCTTCTGGGTGGAGACCTATGCCATTACACCTGGACAGACTGCTACTGTGAGGGACTTCCTCCACATGCAACCCTGTCAAGTATCAACCAGCAAAGCTTTTACCCTGTTGCCTGTCTTCATATCCTTTTTCATGGTCAGCTCCCAAATCCTCTGAACACCTTGCATGAGGTAAGGATGAAGAAGAGGCTGAAGTCAGCTTGTGAAGGCACTTGAATGTTATGCTGGGATGTTGGGGTGTTATCCATAAAGAGTGTAAACAAGGGAGGAGCATGTTCCCGTTTATATTTCAGGAGGTTCATTCTGGCTTCATTGTGAAGGATGAGCTGAAGGGAAGAAGGATGGAGGCAGAGATACAGGTGTCATAATCAAGAAAAACAATGCTAATGACCAGCACAAAGGAAAAGGAGGGCACAGGGTATGGTGGCCAACTGGAGGTTGAGGGGTGGGTGGGCAAAGTTAATGGAGAGTTAGAATGACTTTAAGATTTCTGTTCTGGGTGTCTAAAAATTGGCATCATTAACCTTGGAGAAAATATAAAGAGAAAGAGTTGATGAGGTGAGGGGATGTTAAGATTGGCTTGAAGTGGCTTTCATGAGAAGAGGATTGCTGAGGATTTTTGAAATGAATGAATCCTCTCAGAAGACTGTACAGAGTTAGATGTTAAGAGGAGACAGAACTTGAGAAACCCTGAGATTTATGAAACCTGCAGGAGAAGATGAAGAATTCACAAATGAGGCTGAGAAGAAAGGATATGAGACTCAGAATAGAGTGTGGTTGCAGAAGCCAGTGCTCGCATATTTCAAAAAGGAGCTGCAATCAGCAACAGGTCAAATGCCACAGAGTTCAAGTTACAGGATTGGGAATCGTCCAGGGAATTTTGGCAGCCCTGAGAGCATCTGGACTTGTTGGGAAAGAATTCACATATTTGATTACTTCACCTCGACTAGACATTACATGATTAACATTCGTGAATAATGATGAGGGTTATGAATAATTGTTAGAAATCATGCCATCTAAATGATTACTTGAGCTATGTGAAGTGAATGTCCCATGAAGATAAATTTATAGATGTATAATTTATTGCGTTTGGGAAAACAGTACTGAACTTCTCTGAACTTTGTATTTGACCTGGTGAATTTAAACCCCCAAGGAGATACTAACTAGGCAATATGGAAAATATGCGTTACTTTACTTCATGTTAACATATGTGCCTAATTAACGATTGTTGCCATAAAATGTGTTTGAAAGAAGAGAGACTTTCCCATGAGAGTACATAGTGTTTTATGTTAGTCCCATGTAATAGTTGTTGCTATAGATATTTTATTTGTTTTAATAAAGTGATTTTCAACCCTTTACATTTCAGTAATAAGAAGTATCAGAGTTTTTCATCTGAATGCATTTACAGCATGAAGTATTTACACATAGTCATATTAATCAAATGATAGTGTAATATGTGGGTTCCCCCCCCAAAGAACAGTGTGTAGATACCATTCCAAAGTAATGGTATGTATAATTAGAGGATAAGTTAAATTATAGTTAAATTATATAGTTGTCATTATGTTTCTAATTATTTGATTTCTCACTCAGAAATTTGGTTATGGTGCATATGTCCCTTGCACTTGAGAAAGTAAAGTGGATTGTGTCTGTATGTCTGTTACAAACCACTTCTGAGTTCTTATTTTTCTCTAGGGAGGATAAATGGAATCATATAAACTAAAAAGCATCAAACCAGGGGGACCCATATACCTGCAGTGTTACTGGGCCAAGTATTTCCAATGTCTCCTTGGACCATCCTTTCTCTCCACTTCCCACCTCCACATCTCCTTCTGTTTTCTCTGTAGTATCTGCCCTGTATTACCCATCCAGTGTCAGTTGCGTTTGTTGTTTCCCTTATATGACATTCACATTGTTTTGTAGATATCTATTTCTTGTCCTTCAAACCATGATCACCTTGAGGGAAAGAGTGACATTTTCATCTTTACATTTGCAGAGGATGATAAACAATATTATATGTTTTGTGCTTTCTGGTATCTTCCAGGTTAATAGTGATTAATTCTAATTTTATGATCATAGTCACATGTTTGGTAGGCAGGTTAGATTATCTCCGTTTTACAGATGAGGAAACTGATGGTGATGGTCAGAATATACATCAGGCAGATCTGGACAACAATGCTCTGTTCACCATTAATTTCTACCATAGGACGCAAACAAACTCTGAATAGTTGTCTTATTACCTTGTGAGATTAATATTTTATGAACTATTCTCTATACTTTCTTTTATTTAAAATTTTCCTTTTTTTTTTTTTTTTTTTTTTTGAGACAGAGTCTCAAGCTATTGCCCTGGGTAGAGTGCCATGGCATCATACCTCCCTCAAACTCTTGGGCTCAGATGATCCTCTTGGCTTAATTTTTCTATTTTGGTACAGATGGGGTCTCGCTTTTTGCTCAGGCTAGTGTTGAATTTGTGAGCTCAAGCTATCCATGTGCCTCAGCCTCCCGGAGTGCTAGGATCAAAGGCGTGAGCCACTGTTATTTGAAATTCTCATTAGAATTTTTTGACCACTCTGATTTTCTTTTCTTTCCTTTTTTCCTTTTTACATTCTATTCCCAATAGAGATTTTTACTTTTATGTATTTATTTATTTATTTATTTAGAGACAGAGTCTCACTCAGTTGCCCTGGGTTGAATGCTGTGGCATCATCATAGCTGTCAGCAACTTTAAACTTTTGGGCTTAAGCAATCGTTTTACCTCAGCCTCCCAAATAACTGGGACTACAGGTACCTGCCCAGCTAACTTTTCTATTTTTAGTAGTGATCGGGTCTCACTCTTGCTCAGGCTTGGTCTGAAACTCCTGAGCTCAAGCAATCTGCCTGTCTAGGACTGCTAGAGTGCAAGGATTACAGGTAGGAGCCACTGCACCTGGCCTAGAGATTTTTATCTTGGATCAACTATTTCTTTATCACCCTGGGGTCCAGAAACATGGATGGGGGAAAATGATATCTCTATTTTTACTTATCTTTATCTATAATTTAGCTTATCCTTTAATTATACATATAAGCAACCAAACCACTAGGATTAGAATAGTCCGTGATTTATTAACATAGATAATGTCATTTAACATCAAAATCTTAAAATATCATTTATATGAAGAGTAGAACAATTTTTTCTAGATCTGCAAAATGACGTTAGAGATTAATAGAGATTAATAGAGATTCAAGGAATCTGCAATTTAAAATTAATAGAGATTCATGGAATCTGTAAATCACTTTAGATTAATAGAGATTATTAATCTAGATTATTAATATTAGATTAATAGAGATTCATGGAATCTGTAATTTAAAATTAATAGAGATTAATAGAGGTTCATGGAATCTATAAATCACTTTAGATAGTACAGCCATTTTAAATTAACAATGTTGATTCTGCCAGTCCATGAGCATAATATATTTTTCCATCTGTTTACATCCTCTGATTTTTGTCTTCAGTGTATCATAGTTCTCACTACAGAGACCTTTAACCTCCTTAGTTAAATATATTCCTAAATATTTTCTTTTCTTTGTTGTTACTGAGGAAGGTATTGCATCTTTGATTTGATTGTCATCCTTCCAATATTAGCATATGTGTTGCCAAAGTAAGCATTGACTTGAATCTCATGTTCACCCTTGTTGGCATATATGAAAGCTGCTGATTTGTGTACATTAATTTTGTAACCTCAGACTTTGCTGAATTTATTGATCAATTCCAGGAGTTCCTTGGTTGAATCTTTGGGATTTTCTAGATACATTATAAGATCATATCATCAGCAAATAGTAATCATGTGACCTCTTCTTTTTGCATTTGGATACCTTGGAGTTCCTTCTTTTGCCTGATTGCTCTGGCAAGGACTTCCTGAAATATATTGAATAGAAGTGGTAATAGTAGGTAATCTTGGCCTACTATTCTACTAACTACTAACTACTATTCTTCTAACCAGAATCTTGTCTGGTTCCATTTC
Organism: Loris lydekkerianus; assembly: GCA_963574355.1. NCBI lineage: Eukaryota > Metazoa > Chordata > Mammalia > Primates > Lorisidae > Loris > Loris lydekkerianus. The sequence continues at coordinate 18,821 of CAUYPK010139574.1, forward strand.
TAAGTGGGAATGCTTTCAATTTTTCCCCGTTCAATATGATGTTGGCTATGAGTTTGTCATATATGGCATTTATGATTTTGAGGTATGTCCCATCTTATACCAATTTTGTTAAGAATTCTTATTATAAAGTGTTGCTAAATTTTCTCAAATACTTTTTCTGCATCTATAGAAAGGACTGTAGTCTATGTTTCTGCATCTATTTATGTGATGAATTACATTTGTATATTTGCATACCTTGAACCATCTTTGCATCTCTGGGATGAAATATTTTGGTTGTGATGAATTATTTTTTTGATATGCAGCTGAATTCAGTTTGGTAAAATTTTATTGAGAATTTTTGCATCTATTATCAAAAGAGATATTGACCTGTAGTTTTCTTTTTGAATTGTGTCCTTTCCTGGCTTTAATAGTTCTTAAATAGTCAATGCAACCAAGTATCTCAAGAATGGAAGAAAAAGTACCCAATGTACTCAGCCCTACTATGACACTAATTTAGGGCTTTCACATGAAAGCTATAACCCAGTTACAAACTAAGAAAAAGGGGAAGGGGGAAAGGGAGGGGAGGCGGAGGGAAGGAGGGTAGAGGGAGGAGGATTGGTGGGATTACACCTGCGGTGCATCTTACAAACATATATGTGAAACTTAGTAAATGCGAACTGTAAATGTCTTAGCACAATAACTAAGAAAATACTAGGAAGGCTATGTTAACCAGTGTGATGAAAATGTGTTAAACAGTCTATGAAGCTAGTGTATGATTCCCCATGATCATATCAATGTACATAGCTATGATTTAATTTTAAAAAATTTATAGAAAATTTTAATTGAATAGTAAATGTTTTAGTCATATAAACTGTCCTGAAAATAAGTGCTAAATGGAGATTTAGATAAAAAAAAAAAAAAAAAAAATAGAAGTTCTACTAGAAAGTATATGAGGATTTTCATTTAAATTTAAATCTTTTATGTTTTCCTGAAAGATAAAAAGGAAGACATTAACAAATAGCAAGACATGTGACATACCTAGATAAGAACACTATTGTAAAATTGTTGTTGCTTTACAAATAGTTTAATGTAATTCTCATCAGGAATTGAATAAAAGTACCCCAGTGGTATTTTTTAAAAAATTGATCCAATATTTATCTAGAAAGATCAACAAATGAGAAAGGTATAAAATTTCTGGAAAGGAAGGAAAAACCAACAATGTACTGGTGTTCCTGAGACATATCTGCACTGTTTCTAATTAAATATTTCATATTTCATAAATATTTCATATTTAGGGCCCAGAAATATGTATTTTCATAAACACTTTAGATGATTTTAACAAGGAGGTCTAAGGGCAATTTTATAAACCATGGACCACGTGTGTGCATGTGTGTTTTTATGTGCAGATGTAGATAATGTACAATATGATGAGGAGAACATCATAAATCTATAGTTAAGATATGAATTTTTCAATAAATTATTTAAAAAGCTATTTAGAAAATGTTTAAATGGTTTATGAAACTAGTGTATGATGCCCCATGATCGTATCGATGTGCACAGCTATGATTTAATTTTAAAAAAAGAAATAGAGTTCTTAGAAAAAAAAAAAAGAAAGTGTTTAGTTATTATCTCAATTCCTAAGATATACAAACATAATTTTCTTAAGAATGTGAGGTAAGCAACGCTAAAGACCTAACATGTACGTGGCCTAGAGTTAATTAAAGTGCACAGTATTAAGGATTTTTTGCTAACTGCGTAGATTTCAGCAGCTCTTGTCCCAAGAAAAGTAACCACATGAGATTGCAGATATGTGAATGTTTTGCTATTGTAACCATTTTACCGTATATACTCAAGTATATACGGTACTATCTACACCTGTCCCAGAGCATCATGTTGTAAACCTTGTGTACACACAATACAACTGATTTTTTTTAATAAAATTTATTTAAAAAAAAAAGAATTAAAAAATTAAACATACAAAACAAAACCACAAAAAGTCTGGAAGCAAATTTGGGTACAAATTTTTCTTTTTTGTAAGGATTTGGAAGAATTAAACGTAAAAGCAATGACAAAAAATCTAAAGTGAGCAGTTAGTATATTTGACTACATAAAATATGTAAATTATTTTATGTCAAAATCATAATCATAAAATTAAAATGCATGAAGCCAAGAAAAATACTAGCCACAAAGATAACTAATACTTAATATACTTAAACCATAAAGAGCTCAGATATACCACCAGAAAAACAGTAAAACTCCAATAGAAAAATGGGCAAGTGGCATGAGCAGAAAATTAATAGGAAAAGAAAAATGAATATTAACAAATAGAAGAAAATGTGTTCAACCTTACCAATATGGAAAGAAATACAAATTAAAGCAATGAGGGGTTATTTTTCATCTATAAGAGTAAGGAAATATTCTGATAGTGATTATTTTCAATACAGATGAGTTTACAGTGATTCACTATATGTAGAAGCTTAAATTGGTTCAATCATTTCGAAAAACAATTATCAGTGGACCATAAGAACTCCAAAAGAAAAAGAAATCCAGATCCTTTGAAATTGTAATTTCACTTCTAAGACCAATATCATCAGTAAATGAAGAAACATAAAGACAAAAATTTATATACAAAGACATTAAGCGTAGCTTTATTCATAATAGCAACACTAAAATGTCCAACAATAGTGAAAACACTAAATAATTCCAGTCACAACCACATTATGTCATATCTTTTATTAAAATTATCTTTTTAAAACATTTAATAGCTTTAAAAAATTAAGGGTTTAATGAAAAGTGAAAAACCTAAAAAAATTCATTCTTTATGTATAAATAATTTGAATCATGTATGAAAGAAACATATACTTCTGGGTTTCCATATAAATCAAAAGGAAATGCACATTATTAGAATTTATCTCCAGGTAGTAAAATTATGATTTTTAAATTAAAAATTACCCTATTTGTATCACTATGCCATTTCTTTTATACATTTCCAATAATCAGTAAATATTAGTATTTTAATATTTAAAAATATTTTTAGAGGGGATCCAAGATGGTGGTTTAGTGATGTCTTCTCACCAGCCTCTCTCAGGAAGGTCAGGAAAAGGCAGGATCAGCTGCCTTCATCTGGATCCTCCCACCCAGAAGCAGCATTGGGAAGCCACAAAGTGATAGCATTGGACAACAGGAACAGAAAAGATAAGAAGTATGGAGGCCACTATGAAAAGCAGGTGCAGAGGAGCATGGTGACCCAGGGACAGAACCATAATGTGGAGTTCCTGGGGACTTATTCTCCATTACACCCCACAGACCCTGTTGGGGTGGACTAATGACTGGTTCTAATTCTGGGTGAGCTTTTCCCTATGGGCAGAGGGTGGGAACTGAGGAGTCACAAGACTATTGGGGCCATAGTAGCTGGCTCTTGAGAAGGGCTGGAGTGTGAACTGTCCCACTGCTTCTTTGGGACAGACCCAGTGGCTTACAGCCAGTCACTCCCCTGTGCAGAGAGCAAGTAGGTCTGGGCATGGAATCTGATCAGCTGGTCATGGAATCTAGTCAGGGAACCAGGGTGCTTGGCAGGTATTGGGGAGACACAGAGATAGCAGGGACATTGCTCAGGGCCTGAGTCAGCTTACACCTGTGTGGACCCAGCTTGGCCTGATTTTCCAGGGACCAGTCACATGGCCAGCTTTGGTTCCAACTCCCAAGCTCACACAATCACTGTTCTATTGGTCTTCCAGAGAGCAAACCTATCCCTTGGATCTCCTTTTGATCTCTGGGTAGCATTTGAATCTCAGGCACAAATCCCACCTCTGAAAGATCACATAGTACCCTGACAGGTCATAGAACTGGGCTGTAATGCCCTAGAGCTTCTGGTATACACTCCAGGTCTGTGGTACCACCCTTCATGGCTTCCACACTCAGGCAGTTTCCCCTCCAAAAATAAAACAGGAAAACAAGAACTGATCCCTTGGCAACCAGCAGAGCCAGAGGTAACTATGCTTTTTTCCCTAGAGTACCACCTAGTGTCCTTGTAAAAAGTTTTTTAACTCTCATAAACACCTAAGTAAATAGTAATACAATTAAAATTTTCTTCTATCATTCCCTTTTCCTTTCTTCTTTTATCACTTCAAGAGCACCAAAGAGGATTAATTTAACAATAGATATATATTTTATTCTTTTTTTCTCTTCTAATTTTTCCTATTCCTTTAATTTTCTTTAACTTTTTCCTCATTATTATTATTTTTCTTTTTTTTCTTCTTTTCCATCTTCTTTTCTTTTCTCTCCCTTCCTTCCCTGTGCCAAAGGGCCATTTTAACCTCAACTCCCCCAAGGGATCAAAATGTAGCTGTGACAGATCAGGTCAATAAAGAAATTGTGGAAATGACAGAAAGAGAATTCAGATTATGGATGGCAAAAATGAAGGTAATTGAAGGGAAAATGGAAAACCAGCAAAAGGAAATCTAAAAATTGACCCAAGGAATGAATGAAAAATAAGACAAAGTCTCCAAGGATATAGACAAAATAAGAAAGGATATAACAGAGCTTTAAAAATTGAAGAACCCATTCAGAGAGTTTCAAAACATGGAAATTTTCAACAACAGATTAAACCATGGAAAATAAAGAATCTCAGAGCTTGAAGACAGGCTAGTGAGCTAATCCAGTCATGTAAAGAAGCAGAAAAGAAGGGAGTAAAAGCAGAGCAATTTTTTAAAGAATGATGGAACTATATAAACAATACAAACACATAAATTATAGGTATCCCTGAAGAAGGAAAAGAGAGTACAAAAGTATGGAAGACCGACTTGATGATGTTACAGATAAACATTTCCCAAACATTGCCAAAAATTTCAACATATACCTGCTAGATAAATAGTGAATGACAGGCCAACTCTATGCAAAGAAAGCATTTCCTAGACACATTTTAATTAACCTAGCCAAGTCAAAATCAAATATAAAATTTTGTAAGTATCTAAGAGTAAGGAGCAGCTGATCTACAAGGGCAAACCAATTAGGGTGACATCTGACTTCTCAGCTGAAACTTCACCAACCAAAAGCAACTTGGACAAAGCAATTGCCAGCCTAGAATTCTGTATCCTGCAAAACTAAGTTTCATATTTGATGGAGATATAAAATCTTTTACTAAACATTGAGGAAATTTGGTCTTCTAGTGAGAAGACCACCTCTACAGGAAGTACTCAGATCTGAACTATACACAAATCAACACAATGGACCACTGCCAAAGATGCTTAGAGAGTAAAGGACAAAGCTTAGCTTCCACAATGGCCCAAGTGATAAAATAAGTCAATAGATCACCACATAAGACAAAAAGAATTTGATCCTACTAACCAATTCTCTAAATAAATGTGAACAGCTTAAATTCCCACACTGAAGAGGCACAGGTTGGCTGATTAAATTAAAAAAAATGAGCCAATAATATGCTAACACTCAAGGAAAAATCAAGGTTCAGGGTGAGGGTTGAAAAACAATATTTCAGGAAACAGAAATGAAAAGAAAATTTGCAATCCTTTTTGCAGATATAATTAAAGCAACAAAAATTAATTAAGACAAAGAATAACAGTATATAAAGGTCATAGGAACAAAACAAAAAGAAGATATTTCAATCCTATATATTAATACACCAATATAAACATTTCCATTATAAAATGAACTCTACTTAGTCTGAACAATACAATAATCAATAACACCATAATGGCCAAAGACTTTACTGGCAGAAATGGGAATATCATCCAAGCAGAAACAAAACAATGTAATGATGGGCATGAACACAACTCTAGAAAAAATGTGCTTAACAGATATATATATAACATTTCACCCCAAAACTACTGAATATACTTCTCATAAGCTCATGGATCACTGTCCAAGATTAATCATATCCTAGGACACAAATCAGGCCTCAATAAATTTTGAAAATAGATATTATATATCTTTATGGGATACAAGAGAAAAAAAGTAGAACTCAATGCCAACAGAAACATTCATCCCTATGCAAAGATATGAAAAATTAACAACCTATAGCTAAAGGGAAGCTGGGTAAAAGAGTAAATAAAGAAAAAAGTCACTCAATTCCTTGTACAAATTAGCAATATAACCATCAGCAATTAAAACCTATGAGATACTGCAAAAGTAGTCCTAAGAGGGAAATTTATTGCATTTGATGCCCATATCCAGAAATCAGAAAAAGTAAGTCAACTATCTAATGATTCATTGCAAAGAACCAGAAAGTAAGAGCAATTCAATCCCAAACTCAGAAGAAAAGAAATAATAAAACTCAAATGACAACTAAATGAAATCAATAACAAAGGAATCATTCAAAAGATTAATGAAACAAAAAGTTGATTCTTTGAAAAGATAAATAAAATCTTTATTTTATATGGTTTTCAGATTAACCAGAATCAGAAAAGTAAGATCTTTAATAACCTCAATCAGAAATGGAAAAGGGAGGAATAACAACAGATACCACAGAGTTACAAAGATCATCACTGAATACTACAAAAATCTCAATGCTGAAAAATTTGAATATGTAGAGGAAATGCACAAATTCCTAGAATCATACTACTTTCATCACAACAAAACCAAGAAGAAAGAGTACCCTTGAACAGATCAATATAAAGCACCAAAATCAAAATGATAAAAAAGCCTCCAACAAAAATCCTGGATGAGATGGTTTCACACCAGAATTGACTAAACCTTCAAAGAGCTAATTCTTATATTGTAGAACCTATTTCAAAATGTTGAAAGGGGAAGAATCCTCCCAAAATCTTCTACAAAGGCAGTATCACCCTGATACCAAAACCAGAAAAGGACACAACAAAAAAGAAAATTACAGACCAATATGGTTAATGAATATTGATCCAAAAATATTCAATAAAATCTTAGCAAACATAATTCAGCTGCACATCACAAAAATAATTCATCATGAACATACAGGTTTCATCCCAGAGACTAAAGACTGTTTAACATATGAAAATATATAGTATTTAGTATACATACATTTTACATAAGTAAAAACAAAGCCCATACAATCCTCTCAACAGATGCAGAAAAAGCATTTGATAAAATTTAGCATTTTTTTTTATAAAAACACAAGAAAATTGGCATAGATGGCACATTCCTTAAAGTGATAGAAGCCATCTAGGACAAACTGACAGCCAACATCACAGTGAATGGAGAAAAGCTGAAAGCATTCCCTCTTAAAACACGAATTAGTAAAGATGCCCACTACCATCACTAGTGTTCAACATAGTGCTAGCAGTCCTAGCCAATGCAATGAGTTACACAAGAGAAAGATATCATGGGTATCCAATGGGAGAAGAGGAGGTCAAATTATCAGTCTTTGCTGACATTATGATCCTATACTCAGAAAACCCAAAGAACTCAACCAGAAGACTTATAGAAATGATCAAGAAATACAGCAACATCTCAGGATCAATGTACATAAATCAGTGCCTTTCATATATGCCAATTACAATCAAGCTGAGAATCAAATCAAAGATACAAATACCCTTCATGGTAGCATCAAAGAAAATGAAATACCTTGGAATATATTTTACAAAGGTTGTAAGTATCTCTACAGCGAGAACTATGAACACTGACAAAAGAAATAGCAGAGGATATTAACAGATGGAAAAACACATCATGCTCATGGCTTGGAAGAATCAACATTGTTAAAATGTCTGTCCTACCCAAAGCAATCTATAGATTTAATGCAATGTCCATTAAAATACCAACATTATACTTTGGAGATCTTGAAAAAAAAATAGTGCTATATTTTGTATGGAACCACAAAAAAAAAAAAGAAAAAAGAAAAAAACAATAGCCAACGCAATTCTACATAAGAACATATTTAGAGGGATCACTTCACCAGACTTCAGGTTACATTACATGACTGCAGTAATCGAAACTCCACAGTAGGCTCGGTGCCCATAGCTAAGTGGTTAGGGTGCTGGCCGCATGCACCAGGGTTGGTGAGTTGGAACCCAGCCTGGGCCTGCTAAACAACAATGACAACAACAATAACAACAACAACAAAATAGCTGGGCATTGTGGTGAGCACCTATACTCCAAGCGACTTGGGAGGCTGAGGCAAGAGAATTGCTTAAGCCCAAGTGTTTGAGGTGCTGTAAGCTGTGACACCATGGCACTCTACTTAGGAGGACACAGTGAGACTCTGTTTCCAAAAACAAACAAACAAAAAAAAAAATTTCACGGTATTAGCATAAGAAAGAGACACAGATCTATGTAACAGAATAGAGAATCTAGAGATTAAACCAGCTTCATAAAGTCAGCTGATCTTTGACATAAGAAACAAAAGCATACACAGGGAAGAGAATCCCTACTTAATAATCGGTGCTGGGAGAACTGGTTAACCACATGTAAGAGACTAAAACTGGGCCTTCACCTCTCAGCACTTACAAAAATTAACTCACTATGAATAAAAGATTTAAACCTAAGATATGAAATGATAAAACCTATAAAAATTAATGTGGGAAAAACTCTTAATCTTACTGGCCTAGAGAAAGAATTTATGAAGGGTACCTCACTGGCAATCACAGCAGCAACAAAAATAAATAAATGGGAATTGATCAAGTTAAAGAGTTTTTTCATAGCTGAAAACAATCAATGAAGCAAAGAGACAATCTTTAGTACAGAAGAAGATATTTTCATGCTATGAATCTGACAAAGGTTTAATAACTAGAATCTGCAAATAACTCAAACAAATCAACAAGAAAAAAGCAAACAATCCCATGTAAAAGTGGGCAAAAAACATGAACAGAAACTTTTCTCACAAGAACAGAAGAATGGCCAAAAAACATGTTTAAAAAATGCTCATCATCCCTAATTATCAGAGAAAGGCAAATCAAAACCACTTGAGATCACCTAACTCCAGTAAGAATAGCCTATCTCACAAAGTCCCAAAGCAGCAGATGCTGGGGTGCAGAGAGAAATGAACACTAATGCACTGTTGGTGAGTCTGCAAAGTAGTACAGCTTCTATGAAAAGAAGTATGAATATTCCTCAAAGAACTAAAAGTAGAGCTTCCATTTGACCATGCAATCCTATTACAAGGTATCTGCCCAAAACAAAAATAGATATTTAACCACAAAGACTCTTGCATTCAAATGTTTATAGAAGAACAGTTCACAATCATAAAGTTGTGGAAAGAACCCAGTTCCCTTCAACACATGAATGGATTAACTAACTGTGGTATAAGTATACCATAGAATACTATTTTGCCATAAAAAATGTAGAGATTTTGCATCTTTTGTAACTATCTGGACAGACTTGAAGACATCCTCCTAAGCAAAGTATCACAGGAATGGAAAGACAACCATCTCCTGTACTAAATTGAAAAAAAAAAAAAAAAATAGATTAACAACTATAGGCTCTCACCAGAGAAAAACTCAGTTGGATTCAAATAGAGGGCAATTGGGAAGAGGTTTATTAGGCTCCCATCCAATGGGTATATGTATAGGTATATATCACACTTCTTGGGCAAAGGACTCAGCTTTCTTGGGCAAAGGACTCACACTTCAACCTTAGAAATGTGAACTATTTAACCTAATTATATGTACCCTCATATTAATCTGTATTTTAAAAAAAGTTTAAGGGCAATAAAATTTCAGTTATGCCAAAATGAATAAATTCAAGAGATATGCCACTCAAAATTTTCCTCATAGTTAACATATTGTATGTTTAAAATTTTGTTAAAAGGATAGATATCACATTAAATATTCTTACTACAATAATAAATACAGTAGTAACATAAAAAAGTCAATTGGCTATTTGATGGATGTCAAAGTGGGGTCAGTGTTTTAAAAATAAAAAGATTTACCTTGAGTTACATTATGCCCTAATAAGGAATATAAAGATTATATTATTCTTTCTAAAATTAGAGTGTCTAAAGCAAATATCATTATCAACTTTCCATTCATAATACAATTGTAGTAAAATCTGCCAATCTTACAAGAATATTTTAAAAATTAATTAAATTTTAATATTCTGAACTTCAGGAAAGAAAATATCTAAATTAATTTACCATTAAATTTGCAAAAAACTATGATAACTTTGTAATAATTTACCATTACTTTTAATTTACCATTAAATTTGCAAAAAACTATGATAACTTTGTAATACCTTTGCATTCATTAGTTCTCTTTTGATATTATTTAAAGTTTATGAACCTCAAAATATTAATGTTAATAGAATCCAAGATGTAACAATAGATAGTATAAACAAATGATTATGTCAGTTATCTTGTGAACCATTATCAAGGGATAAAACTAAAACTATATTTAGTTATATTTTTTAGTTATACTTTTTAAAGTTCCTGTCCCTTTCATCTATGAGAGGTGCTCTTGGTCAATGAAATAGCAAGAATGTGTATGGCTGGATGGAGAATATAATCTTATGGATGACCAAATTAAGAAATTAGGCAGTGGATAAGAAAAGTTTGGTTATATTTATATTATACTTCCAAGTGAAAATGTTATTTTGTCCTTCATCTTTAAAACTAAAGAAACAAAAACTGCCACAGAGCACTATTTTAAAGATCCAATGCGTATAGCATTTGTAAGTACTTAAAACAGTGTTTGACACAAGCTAAATATAAAAAGTGATGAAAATAGTAGTATATTTGGATAGTTTTCATAGTAACAAAAATATTAATTGTCAAAATACAGTAAAACCTCCACAGTTGACCATCTCTCTGCATTGATCTAATTTTCATAGACTGGACATGCTCCACATGGGCTCAATGGAAGTCTGACCTCTTATATATTGACCACCTCTGTAAGTTTGTGGTCCACTTAGACTGTGCCACATGATTATTAGTTTAACCTCTATAACTTAACCAGTTGAGTCCATTACATACCGTGATGTGGAAAGTATGGGCTTTGACCCTTAGTTATATATATTTTTTTCTTTACTATAAGTTCTTTTTGCATATTTTATTATTGTCATTGGGTTAAGCCTAATGTTCTGTTATTTGTTACGAGTTGTGGAAGATTATTTTAATGGGAAGGACTGGTCTGAATTGTAGGTACATCCTACAATTACTTAAAATTTTTACAGTTAATAGAGACATGATGGCCCAAAGGAAAGAATTCAAACAGTTGACATTGAAGGAAAAAGTTTATCTTCTACATTTTCTGAAAAGCATTATCCAAAGAAAGACTACAGAACATTTCTGTGTAAGCAAGATCAAGTTTAGCAACATTACAAACATAAAAATTAATACTTGGAGAGATATGAGAAGGAAAGTAGCGCCCTATAGTACAAAAGGAGGAAAACTTCCCTCAATTAAGTCAGTGAATCCACATTAAGCTGATTCAAACAAATGGACATTAATGCTCATGCCCAAATCTCAGGCAGATTGCGCAAGAAATTGTGAAAAAAAATTCAAACAGGAATTATGGTGGCAAGTTATTAGCTCAAGAAATTTAAATTGCAACATGAGATTGCCCAGAAAGTCTAGTGTGGTGAATCCAATGAATTTCCAGTAGAAGTTGTGAAAGAATTCATCAAAAAGTTCCCGGACTTCACCAGAAGTTTCAGAGATAATAATATCTTTAATACTGATGAGTGCAGATACTTTTTCAAGGCAATGTCTTTTAGGAGCCTCATCATAAATGGTAACAAACATAAAAGTAGAAAACTTTCCAAAAAATATTTCATAGTTCTTCTTTGTGCCAGCTCAACCAGAGAGAAATTAAAGTCCATGATGACTGGTAATTCAACAAAGACACACACATTCAAGAACGTGAAGCCCAAAGATCTTCACTTTGAGATTAAACAAGTGTGCAAGGATGACTGGTGCCCTATTTGAGGAGTAGATAGGGGTATTGACCAAGAAAAGAAGAAGAAAAGTGGTCTATTCTACTGATAGTACACAATTGTCCAGCACACCCACAAGTGAATCATCTCACAAATGTGACACTGTAATTTCTGCCTCCAAACACAATTTCAAAAATTAAACCTCTTGACCAAGGCATATCAAAACATACAAAATATGCTACCTAGCCAAGCTCCTACAGTGAATCATTACTGAAACACAAACCTGTGATCCACCTGTGGAAGCAACTTCATCTGCTGCATTAGTTAATAATCTGCATACTATCCTCTGGATCAGTTATGCTTGGAATAAAGTTCAGCCAGAAACAATACAAAGGTGTTTCAAGAAAACTAGATTAGACACCGGGCGTGGTGGCTCATACCTGTAATCCTAGCACTCTTGGAGGCCAAGGTGAGTGGATAGATTGAGCTTATGAGTTCAGTACCAGCTTGAGCAAAAGCAAGACCCATCTCTACTAAAAATCAAAAAATTGAGGCAAGAGCATTGCTTGAGCCTAAGAGGCTGCTACAAGCTGTGATGACATGGTGCTCCACCCAAGTTGACAGTTGAGACTCTATCTCAAAAAAACAAAACAAACAAACAAAAAAAGCTGGATTATTCACAACCCAAGAGTATATTTTACTCTCATCAGATAGTCTCCCATGCCAGAATTCAAAGGGGGTAGATTTTGAAGATTTTGTTGCAATGGATGATGAGGTAGCAACCTGTAATGAACCTGACCTAGAAGCAATTTTCCAAGCAATATTGAACAAGCACAGAACAATCTAAAAGTGCATGAGGCAGTTAACGAAGTGGAAGAAAGAAATGACAATGACACAGCAATTGCAGAGACTCCTAAAGAAGAGGATCACAGGCATTTGAGAATGCAGTTGAAGTCATTTGCTGTGGGAAAATGCTCACATATGCTGAGTGGTATAGCCAGGATTGAGAGTACTTTCTTCATTTGTTTGTAGTAAGAATAAGAAACAAACTAAAATTGACTCTTTATTCAGAAAGAATGATTAAACCATGACAAAACAGAAAATGTATTGATTGTTGCATGATAAAATCACATGCATGATTTTACTGTGTTTTCATTATGTATGGTTCCACATAATATTCTCAAATAAAAGCAGTATAAGAAAGTAAAGTATATGTACATATCAGTACACTAGGCCTAAGGTCTTATATTGACCACCTTCATATGTTTACCAGTTTGTTACAATCCCTTGGGTGGGTGGTCAACTTCCAAGGTTCTGCTGTATTTAATTTACTCCACTAATACATGCATTTAAATTTCTCTAGTTGTATATGTCTTTAATGCAATTTAAAATTAAGCTTATAAATTGATTTTTCAATATCAAATGCTATTTTAATCATTTCATTGTCTCATTTGATTTTTGAAAAATATAAACACATTAAAAATATTTCTCTTTGAGGTATTGTTGACGGATATAGTTTATGATTCAATTCTTTTTAAGTTTTCACTGTTTTCTTTATGTGGTTTTGACTGATAATTCAATACTGACATTAAATGCAACCAAAAATCTTTACACATGACAACTTCAATATTATATTCAAAGATCTTCATACTAAATGTTTATTATTCCATTTTATAAATTTAGGAAGCATTTTATTTTATTCAAGAATAATCAGCTTTTTGTAAATTAAATATTAATCTCCCATGTCAACAGATATTTAATGGTTTGGTTTCACATAAAATAATTCACATTAATTACTCAAAATCATAACTACTTATCTTTAATAGCTAAAATGTAAGAATGCCAAAAAGCCAAAAAAAAGTTCAGAAAATAATTTTTTAGTATACTATCCATTCTCCTGAGGAGAAATAAAACAAGCCTGAGGTAAAATAAAATAAGAATGGTGCTATGAAACAATAAATGTAGATTCTCAGAAAGGGTCTAAAATGAATTACTATATCAGCAGTGCAACATAAGCCTGCAAATATCTCTCTGAAGTTAATTTTCATTAAAAGCATCCTGGGCCACTCAGAGAGCTTTAAAATATATGACTTCCTTTGTCACTCTAAAAATTAGTCCTTGTCACTATGGTAAAATAAAATGTGAATGGATGCTTTAGAAGCCACGATTATAAATCAAACAGGGAAATCTACAGAATAAGATTAGGGAGATTTTCCAAAACACACAAATCTGAGAATTAAAGAACAGCAATTAAGCCCTTCTCAAAGAAATTCTGAACCTGAAATCAACAATATGTGACTGGGGGAGGAGATAAGATGGCAGACTGAAGCCAGCTTTCCACAGAGGCTCCCGTCCATAAGGAGAGTGAAGGGACAAAAAGTTAGTAAGTTACCTGGAGGATTCGAGCTATACCAAGAGAGAAGGTTGAAGAATGCACATCAACACCACTGAGGCGAGCTGAGACCACAAGGACACAAACAAAAGGTACAAAATCCATCACCAAGGTGACGGGAGTCTCCCCTCCCCCACGAGACCAGCTTAAGATCCCCACAAACAAAAGGGCAGAAATTAAAGACCCTCCCACTTCACTTCATGGGAGTGACCTTCTAAAAAATGAAACTACTTCCCCTACTAGGGTGCCATGGTGCTCCCCTGCCAGGCATATAACTGTATAAAACTTTAAATATCTTTCCAGGCAATCAAGCACTCCCCTCCACTCACACGGAGGTCTGGAGGTCTGTCCCCCAGGAGTTCAGATTCTTGGGTGATTTATCGAGGGGAGGGGTGTGGACAGATTCCAAGTTGCGACTGACCAGTGCTGACTCTAAGGCACGGGAGTGAGGAGCACATGGCTGAGGGAGAGTTAAACCACAGCAGCACTTCCCTGCGACACTTCCCTGCTGGAGGGTGCACCAGCCCTCTTTGAGCAGCAATACGGCCAGGCATAAAACTGAGTGAAATTGTAGCTTTTGAAGCGCTGAGCGCCCAGCGCTCCCTCCCCACTCTCACTCAGGGGTCTGGAGGCCTGTCCCCCAGGAGTTCGGATTCTTGGGTGATTCCTCCAGGGGAGCGGACAGTCCCCGAGCTGTGACTAAACAGTGCTGGCACTGAGGCACATGAGTTAGGAGAGGGCACTTGGCTGAGAAGGAGCTATGTCTCAGCGGCACTTCCCGGCAGCGCAGTACAGCAGCCCTCCTTGGGCAGCAATATGGCCAGGCATAAAACTGAGTGAGCATTTCCAGCAATGAGCTCCCAGCACTCCCTCCCACTCCCACCTGGGGATCTAGGGCCCTGCCCTCCAGAAGTCCGGATTGTTGGGTGACCTCTTGTGGGGTGCTCAGTGCCTGAACTATGCTGTCTCTGGGGCATGGAAGTGAGGACACGATGGTTGGCTAGAAGGGAACCGCTCCAGAGTGGCGGTTTCCAGAGACGCGGAGTGGCAGCTGTCTTCTGGCAGTGGTGCGGCCAGGCACAAAACTGTGTGAGCTGCAGCTCCGGGCTCGGAGCGCTCTCCTTCGCCCCCACTCTCAGACCTGGAGGCCTGTCCACCTAGCAGATTTCCTGGCGATTCAGGCAGGTGCAAACCCCTGGAGTATCTGTTCACTACAGGCAACTGGGTCAGCCATCTGCAGAGATACCAGCGACTGGGTCCGACGGAGTGCCAAAGAGGGTAAGGAGACATCAACCTTCCCAGACTGATCTATTTGCTAGGTGGCTTCTCCTGACTCCACGCAGCACTGGAGTAAGCCATATCAGAGTACTCACTAGACCCCTGAGATCCAGTCCCCATGGAACTCTTGCACTCCCCCACCTGAGACAGGTGCTGATTGAGACAATTGTTTTTGACCTTCTGAACTGAACCAATAAACTGAGCACTTTTCAGGCAGTGCCCTGGGTGTGCAGTTGTAGGAAGGTTTGATTTTCCTTTTCTAATTGGTGCCAGAGGTGGGCAGGCAGGGTGACTTAACCACTGGTTTTTCCCTGCAGCTGAGACTTCAATCCCGAGTAAATTTTACACTAGGGTTGAACAGAAACCAGCTGAAAACAAGACAGAACCACTGAGCTCCACCACACCAGGCAGGGCCCCAGTTTCTCAGGCCACAACACTGTACAGGCCCTTGATAAAGCCCTAGGGAAAAATATCAAAGGAAACATAATAACCATGGGGTGAAATCAGAGGAAAAACTCTGGTAACATGAATAACCAGAATAGATCAACACCCCTAAGAAAAGATACGGCAGATGTAATTGAAGATCACATTCATAAACAACTGGCTGAGATGTCAGAAATC
>CAUYPK010139576.1:0-27680 GCA_963574355.1 Loris lydekkerianus
TACATAAACATTATTGAATTTGTTTCCCACCACAATTATTTCTTCTGTTGAGTACTTAGGCAAGGAAGGCTATGTTAACCAGTGTGATATAAACGTGTCAACCGGTCTGTGAAACTAGTGTATGATGCCCCATGATCATACTGGTGTACATAGCTATGATTTAATTTAAAAAAATTTAATTTGGTATTGACTTCCTGCCCCCAAATTCAACATCAATGCATCTCTCTTCCTGCTCCTCCCAACCTCTTGAATAAAATAAAATAAACTCAACCTCTTGAATAAAATAAAATAAACTCAAAGCAACTCAAACCTTTTGTAGAAATAAAGCCAGTTCAACTCTGAATAAAATAAAATAAACCTCTTGAATAAAATAAAATAACCTCTTGAATAAAATAAAATAAACTCAAAGCAACTCAAACCTTTTGTAGAAATAAAGCCAGTTCAACTCTGTGGAATAGATGTGCTAAGTCTTGAATGTATGTTGATAATAAACCTCATTAGGTAACATTGCCAGGCAATCTCCAGTTTTCCTTTTTTTTTTTTTTAGTTAACACACTTTGTAGTAGTTTAGCTTTATAGAAAAGATGAAAAGAAGCTAGAATTCCCATATACCCCATTTTTACATCCTAACCAGTTTCCCCTACTATTAACATATTGCATGATGTGGTACAAAACTGGTGAACCAATATCAACATATTATTAACTAAATACATTAGGGTTTACTTTTTCCGTTGTACAATTCAATGGGTTTTGCCAAATGCATAATGTCATGTATCAACCATTACAGTATATACAGAAAAGTTTCACTGCCCTAAAAATCTTTCGTGTTCCACTTATTTGTCCCTCCCCTCAACCTTTACTTTTCTTTTTTAATTCCCTAATTAAGCCCACAATAATATTAATGAGATAGGGCTAAGAATTTGTTTAAATAACCAGTGATTCCCCATGAAAATCAACATTTTGTAACCATTTTTCTAGCACTCTTAAATAAAAATATAAGCCACATATATATTTAAAATACTCTAGAAGCTGCTTTAAAATGAAGAAACAAGTGAAGTTGATTTAATAATGTATTACATTTACCCCAATATATCCAAAATATTATCACTTTCAACACATAACCAATATGAAAATTGAGATATTTTACATTTTGGTACATACTCTTGAACTCCAGTGTGCATTTTACACTTACAGCATTATCTTATTGCAAACAAGTCATATTTCAAGTGCTCGAAAGCCCAAAGGACCCAGTGACTCTAAAGGAATGGACAGCACTGGTTTAGACTGTGAGCAACTTGAAAGCAGGTTATCATCCTCTCTCCAGGACCTCCACAGTAGGCATGAGGTGAATATTTTTGAAAGATATATCAGAAAGATAAAAGGGCTCACTGGATGCTGATACCCACATGTTTTGCAACTACTTTATTAAACTCCTCAGTCTTGGAAAAGGTGGAATGGGGATCATGCTTATTCCCGCATGCATATCAAACGAATGAGTGTTGAGCTTCCTGACTCCCAGAAAGCCTGAATCATCTGAAATGTTGACTCATGAGCCCAAGGTGATTGAAATGTAATGTGAACCAAATTAGCTTTCTGAGGCATCTTTCTGTTACTACTTTTCCTCTCCCCCGTGTCCCTTGGGGTGACTCATTCTCCTACCATGTAAGAATCTATCAGAAGCAGAGCCCTATACCCTCTTTGGAAGAACAGCAGATTTGCAAACGGTCAGCCCCAGACCTCCAGATAACTTAGCACACCTCTGTTTTGCCTATAATATTCCAGGGTCTGCAGTTCAGATTGGGAATGAGCCTGAAACTGTCAAAAAAAAAACAAAACCATTTTTCTTTTCTTTTAGGGTAGTGGTAATAGTGATGTGGTTTGGGAATTTAAGAGAAAAAAATATAACCTTTTATTTCAAAAATCTTTTTAAAATCCTTAGGGCCTACTTTCTCCAGTCTGTTTTTTTCCTTTCCCGGGAGGAAAGTTTCCATCATCAGTCCTCCAGGATAACGCCCTTCCGGTGGCGCACCAAGAACCTCGCCGACCTCTCCAGGCCAGCAGCACCCCTTCTTTCGCAGTTGGGTTAGCAACTGACTGACCTCCAGCTGCCGGCAAGGCTAAGACCCCACCCCAACTCCGGTCCACCCAAAGCCAAGGGTGGAACGCATAGACCAAGCCTCGCCCGCGGAGTCCAATCCCAGCCGGTAAGAGAGCGAGGATGAGCTGCCAGCCCCGCCCACCTTAATCTTCCTCCCTTTCCGTTGGGCAGGCTGCTTGCCCATCTTCTTTATCCTGCAGCCGATTGGCTCTCTCCCTCCCGCGCCAGTCCCAGCTCTCCCTGGAGGAGGGTGAGTCACGCCAAATTGGGCGGAGAGTCCGCTGGCTTCGCTCCTTTGCTGGTCTGGGCGGCGGCGGCAAGCGGGGACGCGGCGGGTGGCGCATCACGGGTGTTGAAGCAGGAGGAACAGTCTCATTGTTCCGGGAACCTTCGCGACAGCAGGTCCCCTTCTCGTTCGGCCCGGCCCCTCTGCGTCCTCCCCAACCCCCACAACCGCCTGCGCTCTGAGAAGCGGCTTCCGCGGCCGCAGCAGCTGCAGTAGCATCTCCGACCTGCCAGCCATGGAAGACCTGGACCAGTCGCCTCTGGTCTCGAGCTCGGACAGCCCGCCCCGGCCTCAGCCCGCGTTCAAGTACCAGTTCGTGAGGGAGCCCGAGGACGAAGAGGAAGAGGAGGAGGAGGAGGAAGAAGAGGAGGAAGACGAGGATCTGGAGGAACTGGAGGTGCTGGAGAGGAAGCCCGCCGTCGGGCTGTCTGCGGCCCCGGTGGCCACCGCCCCCGCCGCCAGCGCGCCCCTGTTGGACTTCGGAAATGACTTCGTGCCCCCGGCGCCCCGGGGGCCCCTGCCGGCCGCGCCCCCTGCCGCCCCGGAGCGGCAGGCGTCCTGGGACCCGAGCCCCGTGTCGTCGACCGTGCCGGCGCCGTCCCTGCCGTCCGCTGCCGCAGCCTCGCCTTCCAACCTGCCCGAGGACGACGAGCCTCCGGCCCGGCCGCCCCCTCCGCCCCCAGCCGGCGTGAGCCCCCAGGTGGAGCCCGCATGGACTCCGCCCGCCCCGGCCCCCGCCGCGCCCCCCTCCACTCCGGCCGCGCCCAAGCGCAGGGGCTCGTCGGGCTCCGTGGGTAAGTCAGCCTCCCGCCGCGCCGCCCCTCGCGCCCCTCCTGCCCCTCCTGCCCCTCCTGCCCCTCCTGCCCCTCCTGCCCCTCCTGCCCCATCCTGCCCCTCCTGCCCCATCCTTTCCCTCCGGCCCCATCCTTTCCCTCCGGCCCCATCCTGCCCCTTCCTCTTTTGTGTGCGGCCCCTGATGCCTCCGGCAGGGTCTGTTCTCCGCCCGGGAGCTTTGTCTGGGGACGTCGGGGATATGGCGCCCCGGCTGGTGGGAGGCGCTGGGAGAAGGGTGGGGCAGCGCGGAAGCCTGGGCTTGTTCTTCATTGTCTGTCTTGGTTTGGGGCAGCACGTGCGCTGTTCTGGGCTCTCTGGTGCTTCGCGTTGGTTCCTATTTCACCGCGCCTCGGAAGTTAGGCACCCACCCCTCATAGGATCGGGAACTGGGGTTGCTGATTTATTGGGCTGGTTAGGCTTATGGGGTGAGGATGGAAAGGCCTTGGCACTTGAATCCTTTTAGGAGGGGCTTTTGTCTAGCCGTGAAGTGCAGGACTCTTTGCCTGCATTCAGCTCCGGGTCCCCTCCTCACCCCCATCCTGGCGTGAGTGGCCGGCCTCCTTGAGCTTCACCCTCCTTTCTCCTTTTGCGCTGTGGGGAGCTGGCCGAGTGGAAAATGTCCACAATGACCCATCCGCAGTGAAGGGAGAGCGCCTCCAGCGGTGCGGTGCGTGGAGACTTAGCTGGGAGAGAGTTCTGGCCAAGTCCTGCCACCGCCCACCTTGCCAGGGTTGTGATGTGGCGACTCCCCACCAGCTAAACCGAGCCAGGGAAATGGGATCTCGGGGTTGTGTTCCGAGGGGGCGCAGGTCCCCTCAGGGTAGAGGAATTGCTAGCTGTTAGTGTAGACTGGCACAGCCTTTTATTGCATGCCTCATGCTTGAGTCTTAGGAGAAAAAAGAAAAGGTAAAATGGTTGACATCCTTAAAGAAAGGAGAACCTGTGGATTCCTTGCAGCTACTTGGCTAATTGAACTTGTGACAGATTTACCATGAGACGTGATGAATTGTAAGTTAATATGTTTTAGGTTGACAGAGAGTCATGTTTCGCATGAGGACGTTTAGGTCAAAGACGCACCGCGTGGAGTCCTACGTTGGTCCTTTAATATTATAAGGGAGCTGAGAAATTCCTACCGCCTGGTGACGTCTTGATCCTGACTCTGTAAGGCTAGGCGAATGTGTGTCTTTGTCTTAGTTTTTAACGGAAAAGCTTAAGAAGTAAAAAAAGATTAAAAATACAAACAAGCCAAGGATATAAAGAAAAAAATATGTACCTATACAACGTGTTTGTGTTTTAAGTTAAATACTTTGACAAATCTAAAAGTTAAAGAAAATGAAAAAGTTTATAAAGTAAAAATATAGCGAGATAAGGTAAATTTATTATTGAAGAAACATTAAAAAAATAAATTTAGTATAGCTTTAGTGTGCAGTATTTATAAGGTCTACAGTAATGTGTAGTAGTGTCTTAGGCGTTCACATTAGCTTACCATCTCCCTAGAGCAACTTCCAGTTCTACAATCTCTATTCATGGTAAGGGCACTATGTAAGTTTACTATTTTTTGCCTTCTTATGTCAGATACTTAGTAGGAAGATACTTAACCACTGTATTACAATTGCATGCAATATTTAGTACAGTTATATGCTGTATAGGTTTGTAGCCTAGGAACAATTGGCTGTGCCATATAGCTTAGTTGTATGTAGTAGGTTGTACTATCTTATGTTCTCTAATGACACAGTTCTCAGAACATATATCCCTGTGGTTAACTGAGGCATGACTGTATGTACAGTCCATAAAATAATTTTCAAATTCTTTCATTCATATAAGTCCCTGTTTGCATCTTGTTATTATTAAACTTACTATTTTTAGGAACATTGCTTTATTGCCCTTTTCATCTCAGGAAATTATTTTGGAAGAGAAAAAAATCAAGTTTGTTAGAGATGGGGAATGCATATTTTTACATGCATTACTTTGGGGACAGAAAGTGTCCAACTAGCAATAGGATGCTTATATATCAAAGGTCAAGAATCAAGTGATGTAACTGCCTGCTGAGAAATTTTAATATCCTCATAGGATTTTAGAGGTGGCTTATTTCCTAGAAAAAGAAAATCAGTTTGAAATTACACAATTTTTTTCTCAATTCATTTGGGAAAATAAGCCAATTGTGATGGTTTTGAATAACATTGGTATTGACCGTACCAGGCACTACCTGGCACTACTCAAAACTCTTAATCATTGCACTAAAGCAGGCACTACTCAAAACTCTTAATCATTGCACTAAAGATCTAGAACAGGCATCCTCAAACTGCGGCCCGTGGGCCACATGAAGCGGTGTGAATTGTATTTGTTCCCATTTTGTTTTTTACTTCAAAATAAGATATGTGCAGTGTGCATAGGAATTTGTTCATAGTTTTGTTTTTTTTTTTTAAAACTATAGTCCGGCCCTCCAACGGTCTGAGGGACAGTAAATTGGCCCCCTGTTTAAAAAGTTTGAGGATGCCTGATCTAGAAGATGAGGAATAATTCATTCAGTCTTTACTTTTTTTTGTATGAAAAGACATTTGAGGGAAACTAAGGTGAGATAGAAAAATAGAATGTAATACGAAAAATTTAAACAAGAAATTTAATGACTGACAAAAGCACCCTAACATATTATTGCATAGGAACAAAGAGAATAGTTCTGTTCTCTTAACATTGGGGTTTCATAGGGCAACAGCATGTCCTGGAATTTTGACTGTTGGAATATTAAGTTTAGAACGCAGAGGAGAAAGAATATTGCCTATCCATGGACTCTGTTTTTACATAGTTCCCTGATGTGTATCAATGATACCTATTTGGAAACTTCAATTCTTTTAATAAATGAAGAACATTGTGATTATGGTTATGGATAGGTAAGCCATTTCAGTGTGTCAAGTTTCTTAATGCACTGAAAAGTTTTTTCATTAATTTAACCTGTTATTGATTACCTGTCAAGAGATAGGCACTGTTAACAGAATTTAAGGGTCTAGCAATAAGCAAGATACACATGTTCTTCCCTTGTGAGGAGTACAGATAATAAGCACAAATAAAAAACTTAGAATTATGGTGTTAATGAGAAAAATAAACAGGATGGTGACATAGAGAATGATCGGGATGTGTGGGGATTTTTTTAGATTGGGTGACACTAAGGAAGACCTCTCTGAGAAAGGTGAGATTTGAGCTGCAGAGATCAAAAATTTCCAGGAAACCCCTAGAGTAAAAACCCAGAGGCAAGATTGAGTTCTTTATGCACGTTTAAGAATCTAGTAAGACTAATGAAGAAAAACTAGTGAGAGAGTGAACTTAGGTCATTTGGAGTCTCTAACAGGCCAGTGAATATTTGGCTTTTTAAAACAATTTTAGAAATACGCACCTTAAATAATTATATTGTGATTTTGGAGCTAAAATAAGTTTTGAAGATTCATTGAGACTGAGAGGACTGATGTTAGTAAAGAAAAGCTGAGAAATGTGTAGAGCCTGAAAAAGATAGAGACCAGCCTATCTGGAAAAGGTGTAAATCACTAACACTTGAGCGTTTAACATTGCCATTTACGTTATTTTTGAGTAGACTCTGATTTTCATCAGTTGGTAAGCTATGATTTTACCATTTGCTGCTGTGCCTGGACCCTCTCCATTGCAATGTGTTGAAGTAAGACTGAAACCTTTCATTTGATTTGATTAACTTAGGCTTTTCAGTATATGCATGGGAAACTCTGGATAGAAATTTATTTGAGAGAATGGCAAACAGTATCATTAATAATGACTTTCAGAGTAGATCTGGGTTCTGAAGGATATTGCATGACAGATTAAGGAATTTGGGTTTATCATCTTGCTCTTAATTTATGCTTTGCCATTCTTAAGTGTGCTTGCTTTTGGTAATTTATATTATGAAACCAAAAATGTTTTTATTGAAATTCTAAAGTATAAGATTGTTTCATTATTTTTCATCCCTCTCCCAAATTATTGCTTTAGGCTTTGGGAAGCCATTGAAGATTATTGAACCTAGTCAGACATCATGAAAGCAGTGTTAGAAAATTAGTGATAATATTCAAGATAGGTTAGAAAGAAAAACAGGTAAACTATTGAGAAAGCTTTTGCGGTAGTTCTGAGAGAGGTGCGTAGGGCCTGAACTGATTATTACTAGTTCATTAAGTGAAAATGGAATAGAAGGAAGGAATATGAAAAGAGTATGGGAAGCTGATTTCTTTAATTGACTGTGAATCCCTATAGTTAAGTTACAAAGATATTTTATGAATGAAGAATTAGTAGGACTTGGAGGCTATGGATTTAAACACAAAGAAAAGAATATTAATGTTTATTAAATCAATTTCAGAGACTGTCAAAACTGATAATTGGCATGAGAATTTGTATAGAATTGAGTATTGCTCACAAGTATAGGTTATGGGTTAGGGCCTAAAATTACTAATCTTTTATATTAATAAAGTCATTTATTATATGATTATTACGCTGGCATAGGAGCATATATTAAAAATTTTTAAGGAATTTAAGCGATTTATAGTTTAAATCTTAAGTATCAGTTCTAATCTAAAGTTTTAATCTTAATGTGACATTTCTGTTCATTCTAGGCTTTTCATTTTTGTCACTCTGAATAATTTTTCTTACTAAGACACTTCTAATTTTAATAATTGGGAACAAGTAGTATGTTCCTTATGGATAAGGGGGATTATGTTTCAGGTTGGTTCCTAGAAAATGCAGTGTCAAATTTATGATTTTTTTTTTTTTTAGTAATTTGCAAACTCCCTCAAGTCTCCAACTTCTGGTAAATAACTAAATAGAATAGTGTTTAGGAAATATGCTATCTTACTGTAAACTTAGATTGCTGTATTATAAAGATATTTCTAAAAAGGAGCATATTATCTATTCATTAATTGCCTTTGTTTTATGTGTGGTTATTTTAATAATTTATCTTAAAGCAATTTATTTGAAATATTACTGTATTTATTTGAAGTAAATACTAAGTATTTTGAAATGCTTAAATTCAAGGCCCTCATTTAAATGGTACATTTTAAAGGCATTTTGCTAGCCCAGGATAAGAGAATCAACTGAATGGATGATATTTCTTGGTTCTTCCCTGGAACTTCTTACTAAATAGAAGTAAATATTACAGGTATATTATAATTACAGTGCATTGTTTGAGACTTTTATGTTCCTGTTTCTAAATGCAGACTCCTGAAGGTCTCTCTGGAGGTGACAGCACCAGGGATGGAAACTGTAATGGTAGAACTGTAGTTTATTGGTAGCGCTTAAATGAATGAAAGTGACCTTTGTGGCTAGCCTAGTGTAGTGTGTAGGCTTGCAAAATGGTGAAACTCAGCTTTGCTGATGCTAAGACTTTCTCTGACTAATGCCACCATCATTCTTTTCCTTATTCCTTCAGCAGCATAGTGTATTGATAAACTAGTCAATAGTTTAGCAAATTGTTATTTTAATTTATATGTGAGTATCTTGCCATAGGCTTAGGTGCCACTAAATTTTTTGGGGTCACTAGATCTGTTTTAAGGAAGCTGGTCTTTTGTTATAGGTCTTAAACTTTTTTTCTTGATCCGTTATTTGCATTTTGACCATATGGTATATTTTTCTATTTAGCATTTTTTTTGTAGTCAGATTTATCATTTTCTTTTATGACTTTGAGTCAGAAGAGTCATTGAGTTTTATGTAATTCTCAGAAAGGCCTTCTCTAAGATCATAAAAGTTTCTCCCATATTTTCTCCTAGTACTTTTATGATTTTTTAAAAAATTTCATTTTAGCATTTATTTCTTCGACTTATTTTCAGTTTACTTTGTTGTAGAGAGTGAAGTAGTGATGTCCTTTTATATATCAAGATGATCCTCATTTGTCCCAACACCATTTGAGTCATTCATCTTCTTTTTTTTTTTTTGCAGTTTTTGGCTGGAGCTGGGTTTGAACCCATCACCCCCTGGCATATGGGGCCGGTGCCATACTCCTTTGAGCCACAGGCGCCGCCCATTCATCTTTTTTGTTAACTGTTTTGAAATGCTACTTTTGTCATATTCGTGTTGTGTGGGTGAAGTATTTTCTCTGTTTATGGGTCTGTGCCTGTGGAAGTAGTAGATTGTTTTAATTGCTACATTCTAGAACTAAAATACTAGTTAATAGGGCTTTCCAGAATTATTTTTCTTGGCCATCAATTTGGCCAAAGCCATAATTTACTACCTAATCTTTAAAATTTGTTCATCTAGTCCTCTCTCCCTCTGTTGGAGTTTTAGTGGATTACATTATATGTAGGAATTAATTTTGAGATAATTAAAATATCTTCAGTATTGATATTACACATTTTCCTACAAACCTCATGGTTTTCATGAACATGTATTATTACAAAAATTACTTACAATGTGAAATACAGGCTTTTAGAAATAAATAAATATTACGTATTCTAGTGTCCTTGAAACAAATTCCATTACACAGATATTTGGCTTTCTCTTGTCAATTGCTAATAGGCTGGAAATGAAGGGTAAGTTTTCCTTGCTTGTTCATTTCCAAAAACACTTTTGTATTGAGAAAGGAAGAAATAGTCTTTGTAGTCCCACAGTAGTTGCCAAATACTGGATTTTTTAAAAGTAGTTTCTGAATTCTTTACTTAGGTCCCCATTACTTTTAAGGAATCTTTTCTTTAATAGCTAATTCTTCTCATTGATGGAATTGCTGCCATAGATAAGGTTTATAAAGTTTAAGTTTTGTTGTTCAAACAGAACTTGGAAGTTGTCTAGTATATTCATGACCCCTTGGAAGTTCAGTGTTAACGGATTCCTTTTTTTTTTTTTTTTTTTCTTTTAAACTAGTTTTACAGCTAAGTACAGGAACAAAAGAAGATGAGCAGAGGTTGTACTTAGGAGTAAGTAGTACAGGTAGCAGATTAAGGGGGAAAATACTAGCCCCAGTTGTGAAGAATTTTATGCTCATAAAATCAGGAGCCTTAGGATTGTTTTGTAAGGACAATCACATGTGTTTTTACTGACCTTTAAGTTGTTTTTGTGAAAAGGGAGAACTTTACCTGGGTTGCCTGGTGTGTCTGCACATTTTTTTTCTCCCCAACTTTGCAAGGTTTTTGTAACCAACATTATTATGTTTGTTTATCTTAGTGTTCTGATATCCCTAGGTGGAGCTGACCTAAAAAGCATTAAAAAAAATTTTTTTTTTAGCTACCAGAAATTTTGATCTCAGAAAATAAGGGAATTTACTTTAATTTCTATTTTACTTTTCTTATAAGGTTACTAAAAATACTTAAAGCTGTCCTATAAATCCCTTTCATAAACAGTCTTTAGAACTTCCTAGTCTCAACTCATCAACATCCTTATTAAAGAAAGTTTTTTTATTCTGCCAAATTCTGGTATTTTAATTTCATATAAAAATTTTTATATTAAGAAACGTTTTATTGTATGCTTTTGCTTGTATCAGGTGAATTATGAAAACCACAGTTAAGTATTTTATTATCCAGGGTGTCCATAAAGTTTGTGTGCAATTTACAATGCAAAACTAATGTAGATTGCACACGAACTTTACAGACATCCTGTATTTTATGTCACATATCCTACACACAGATCTGCTATGAAGGGTTAGGGCTAGAATAGTTCTTAGTCTCTTTGAATAAGGACTGAGAAACTGCCTCTTAATCAACTTGCCTTCTCATTTACCCACTCTTACCAATCAAGCTTTTTGTTTAACCATTTCTAAAATATTGTTAATGAAGAATATTTCAGGGCCTATGGTTAGCATTGATAAAATCAAACATGTATATTTTAATGTCCTGATAAAAAAGTTGTGGGTAAAAACTGTGATTAAAATTGTTTCAGTCCAATGGAATTTTAGTTTGTTTACTTCCTTATCTCTATTTTGGGGGGTTTTAACATTTATTTCTTTATTATTGAAAATTTCTAACACTAACAAAAGAAGATGGAATAGTGAATGAAACCTCTTAGGGAATACAGGGAAAACATGCTTTTCCCCACTTTCTACTCTTTACTGTCACACAGTCATTAAAATCTTCTGACAACAGACTGTGAGACACACACACATCCCCACCCCTCCCAAACGATTCCCCAGCAGATACCAGCGGGGTGTCCTCTAATTTAACTCAGTTTTGATACTGTATACATGGAGATTCTACAGGTTGAGAGCGTAGTCCATCAAAATTGCCTTCCACTTCAGATACCAGTGACAAGTTCAGGTGTCCAGGACTTCTAACTGACCAGAGTGTAAATCAGAGTCCCCATGATTCCCTCCTCAGGTTCTGTTAATTTGCTAGAGTGGTTCATGGAATTCAGGGAAACATTCTATTTGCATTTACCCATTTATGAGGATATTATTGATACAGAGGATACATATGGACAGTCCTATGGAAGAGATGCACAGGACAAGGTATACAGGAAGGAAGAAGTGGAAATTCTGGGCCTTCTTTGGGGTGCCACCCTCCAAAAACCTCCCCTTGTTCAGCTGTTTGGAAACTCCAACCCCAGTCCCTTTGCATTTCATGGAGACTTTATTACATATAGGCACAACTGATTAAATCATTGACCGTTGCATTGGTGATAAGCTTCACCTTCAGCCCCTTTTCCCTCTGTAGGTTGGGGGGAAGGCTTAAAGTCCCAACCCTGTAATCATGCCTTGGTCTTTCTCATGACTAACCCCCATGCTGATTCTACCTAGGGACTCCAACTAACAGTCATCTGATGCCTGTACAAAAGACACTCTTCTCACTTGGGAGAGTCTTAGGATTTTAGGAGCTATATGCCCAGCTTTGGAGATGAAGACCAAGTCTGTATTTCACAGTATTGCAAAGCAATATTTAGCCATCACTTTGCTTAACAACCATTAATCCATGTCCCAACCCTCACTCATAAATGTTTCATTATGTATCTTACAAACTGTAAGTACTCCTTTTAGAACCATAACTACAACTGTAATCCTGGAACTCTGGAGGCGGAGATGGGTAGATTGCTTGAACTCAGGAGTTTGAGACCAGCCTAAGCAATAGGGAAACCCCATCTCACTAAACATAGAAAAACTAGCCAGGCATGGTGGCACATGCCTGTAGTCCCAGCTACTTGGGAGGCTGAGGCAAAAAGATCTCTTGAGCCCAAGAGTTTGACTTGGCTGTGAGCTAGGACATAGCTGCACTCTACCAAGAGCGACAAAGTGAGACCGTGTCTCAAAAGGGGGGGGGGAATATATATATATGTATGTATGTATTTAACTATAATACCTTCAATCAAATATTCTTTCATTATATAATTATTTGTGCTTCAAAAAATTATTTTTTGGGGGCTGGCACTTGTGGCTCAAAGGGATAGGGTGCCAGCCCCATATACAGGAGGTGGCGGGTTCAAATCCAGCCCCCAGCCAAAAACTGCAAAAAATAAAAAAATAAAAAAAAATTTTTTTTTTTTTGGTAAAGATTCTTAATCTAAAAGATTAATTTCTTTTCCTTAAAAAATTAAGAAATGAAAAAAATCTATTTTAAAAATCTACCTATATATTTACCATTTATGCCATTTTTGATTCCTTTATGAAGATCAAGTTTCATCTAGTAATCATTTTCCTTCATTCTGGAGAACTTCATTTAACGTTTCTTGTAGTGTAGATCTTTTTTTCATTTTATTTATTTATTTTTTTTGTAGTGTAGATCTTGGTGATAAATTCTTTCAGCATTTGTTTTCATCTTTTGTTTATCTGAAAATAGCTTTACTAATCTTTAATTTTTTGATGAATCAGTCAGTTCTCATTATTTGCTGTGGTTCTCCTCTGTATAGTTGCCGAAGGCAATGAATGGGCAAATACTGAATCATTGCTCCTAGAGGAAAAACAGGGAGGGTTCCTGCAAGCCTCTGGTCATAATATTTTCTGCTAAGCAATCAATACGTGTCATACATACATAAAACAAAACATACATAAAACAAAGTTAACTGGAGTACAAAAGTATAGTTAGATAAGTTCTAGTATTCTATTGTAGAGTAGGGAAATTGTAGTAAACAGTAATTTACTGCATATTTAAAATAGAGGAGAACTGTAACGTTTCCCTGGGACTCCAGGGCCCACCACAATGCCTGGCTAGTTTTTCTGTTTTTAGTAGAGATGGAATCACACTCTTGACTCTTTAAACTCCTAAGCTCAAGTATCCTCCTGCCTGGGCCTCCCAGAGTGCTATGATTACAGGCATGAGCCAAGGCGCCAGCATTGGCATTTAGAAATTTTATGTAACAAATAATTATAAAACATAAGAAAAGATATAAGTTACGAGAAATTTTGTGGACGGGTAACAATTAGTACATCCGTATATAATGTGCATCTTTATTTTTACTTTGAAAATTTGGGCAAAAAAGCATGCATTATACACAGCAAAATATGGTAATACATGTGTTTTCTCTGTGAGACACATCTAGCCTACTGGTGGTTCAGAGCACTAGATAACATGTCAGCACTGTGCATAGGGACCATTTTAAACAGGGAAGTGACCAATAAAACGCAAAAATGAGAAAAATAGGGCATTAACTAGAACAGGGCACCTTTTTTTGTTTGTTTTTCGCCGGGGCTGGGTTTGAACCTGCCACCTCTGGTATATGGGGCCAGCGCCCTACTCCTTTGAGCCACAGGTGCCGCCTGAAAAGGGCACATTTTACATTGTGTAAGTGGAAACAAGAAATCCATAGGGTTGGTTATCTTCTTCACGTAAGCAGAGGAGCGTGCACATTGGATGACCAGAATATTTGCACATGTCCTGAGAAGTGTTTCAAGTATTGATTTTGAAGTTACAAATGTAGTGAGTAAGGTGAATTTGCAAATAAGGAATCAGTGAATAATGAGGATTGACTGTAATTCTAGGTTGTCAGTTTTCATTGTTTTAATAGTATTACATTATCACGTTTTGAATTATTACATCGATTCATTGAGAGGGCAGGTCATTCTTACCATAGTTTCCCTTTTTCTTCTGACTATTTTTAAGGTTATTTCTTTACCTTTGGTTTTCTTTTTTCATTTTTTACCCCTTGGATTAATACAAGAGTATATGATTAGGTTGCATGGTTTACAGTTGCTAACGTAAAATCCCAATTGCAGCTGCGTCCTTCACCAGGCGGTGTGCCATATCTTCTGATGGTACCATGAGAGGGGACCTTACTGAGCCCCCGCCTTTTTTCCCCCCTTCTACTCTTGAACTTGTGTTTTTCAACACAAGTTGTAGGCCTGTAGTGGTCCATCTACTAGTTTCATGTATTTTTGGTTTTCAGTTCTACCTCCGTGGGGTGCCTCTTTGTGGTGGTGTTTATCCTTCTTTGGAGTTCATTGAGGTTCTTGGATCTGTTGGTTTTCCAAATTATGACTTTTTGTCAATTTTTAGGCCATTTTGTCATTAGTTCTTCTCTGTTTCAGTCACTATTGCTTTTTTTGGAACTGCAATTACAAATATCATGGTTCCTTGATTTTTGTCCTCAGATCGCTGTTCTTTTTTTTCCCTGCTGCTGTGCTTTAGTTTGGATAGTTTCTAATCATCCTCAAGCTAATTTATCAATAAATCTTTTGTTCTGTATTGTCCAATGTACTTTTAAGCTCACCTAGTGTTGTGTTGTTGTTGTTATGAATGTAATTTTCAGTTCTAGCATTTCCACTTGTCTTTTTTTTTTCCAGTCTGTATTACTCTACCAAGATCCCCTATCTGTTTACTCTGTTACCTTCTTTTCTGTATACTTAGTAATATTTTAATTTCCATTTTAGTGTTTACTGATTGACCTCTGCATTATTTCTGTGTTTGTTTACATTGGGTATTTTTTTCTGATTTATGGGCATATTTTCTTGCTGCTTTACATGTCCAGTAATTTTTTCATTTTATACCGTCTGTCATGGATATGGTGGTATTAATTTTGTTTTAGCAGGCAGTTAATTTTCTGGCAAATCATCTTGATCCTTTCAAAATTTGATTTTAAAGTTAGAGTCAGTCTAAAGTCAGGAGTTAGCAGACTTTTTCTTAAAGGGCTGAATAATAAATATTTAAGGCTTGTGGGCCATACAGCCCTTGTCTTTACTACTCACCTCACTTTCATTGTGAAAAAGTCGCCATAGACAATATATAAATGAGTGGGCATGAGTGTGTTCCAATATAACTTTGACCCATAAGCCGTAGTTTGCTGACTCTTGATGAAAAATATCCTTACTTTGAGTAGAGTAGTCCTATTCTTAGGGTGTTTTTTCCTGGGGTCTCAGATATATGCTTGGAGTGTTCAGCAATTTCTCTCTATTTTGACAGGTCAAAAATTTTAGGTCAAGTCTTCCAGCACTCTCTGACCACCAAAATAATCCAAATATTCCACAAATCTACCCTAGGTTTTTTGGCTAGGCCTTGCTGAGTCTTGTGCTGTGCGTGTGCAGCCTAGAATTTAAAAGAGCCCTTAGCCAGATTTTTGGAAACTGCTTTTCTGTGACACGTTACTTTGCGTGTTACCCTGCCTTACAAATTTCAGACAGTTCCATCTCTCAGCTTAGCCAGAGTATAGCATTCTTGGACTCTTTAACCTATATTGTATACTAGGAAATGCCTTCAGACAAAAAGCCAGGGCCGTTGTTTTACATGCTTCCCTTTTCTCAGGATTTGCACTCCTGTACTACCAGTTGTCCAATGTCTTAAGATAATTGCATTATATATTTTGCCCATTTTTATAGTTGTTTATATTGGAAGAGTTAGTCTGATATAATTACTGCCATACCCAGAAGCAGACGTTCTGTATGGTTTTGAAATAATTTTTTTTCTAGTTTTAACATTAGATATGATTTTACTGACCAGTTATATTTTTGGGTGATGAAAGTTTTTGAAATGAGCATGGGAAGGAAATTACTCTGTAAAAATGTGTAGACATTGGTGAGATTGTGATAGTACATATATTTTTTAATCAATCAATACTAAATTCCAGTAATAAATTAAAAACTGACATACTACTTTTACTTAAAAAAAAAAAAAACTTTAAAAATCTCTTTAGTGAACTTTAATTCTGAAACTGATCCTTATATGATGGAAATAGTATTCAAAGTATGTCAAAAGGGAAATATCTAAATTTATGCTAATGGTAAGGAAGTGATGAGGACAATATGAGTAAAAAAGTTCTGTGAACGGTGCTCATCTTTCATACTGTCATTGTAAGTAGGATTCTGTTTGTTTTATGGGGAAGATGAGGAAGTAAGTGTGTATTTGTAGTGGCAGAGTTAAATTATACTTTTCTAGCATTGTCATTAACTAGCTATGTGATGTTGAATAAGTTACTCAATTTTCTGAGCTTTAGGCAACTGGAAATGTGGAAGATTAACAGGAGTAAGATAAACATGAGTATGTTTTAGAAAGTAAAGCTAGGTATGGTAAATTTGAGGTTTAATGGATATTAACATTCAGAGATGCAGAGAGGAAAGCAGGGGCATGATTAGGAAGAATTGTGTTTCGTTAACATAGTTGACAGGTGAAAAATTGTTTAAATAAGTTTAGGCAGTTAAGTTGGGGCCTTCGTGGTAGAGGGATTTGTTTATCTGATTAAGGGGATAATTGGGAGGGGATAATTCAGGGGATAACTGGGAGCTTGTGTTTTAAGCAAGAGAATGTATGGCATTTTCTTAGGAAAATTAATTTTTTATTTATTTTTTATTTTTTTTGAGACAGAGTCTTACTATGTTACCCTTGGTAGAGTGCTGTGGCATCACAGCTCACAGCAACCTAAAATTCTTGGGCTTAAGTGATTCTCTTGCCTCAGCCTCCCAAGTAGCTGGGACTATAGGAGCCCGTATAACGCCCGGACATTTTTTTGTTGCAGTTGTCATTTTTTTTGTTTGGCAGGCCCGGGCTGGATTTGAACCCGCCAGCTCTTGGTGTATGTGGCTGGCACCCTAGCCGCTGGGCTACAGGCGCTAAGCCAGGAATATTAATTTAATACATAGATGGAGAGACTTAATGGGAAAGTTCTGGCTTCCTCTTTGCTTATTATTCAGTGAAAACTTATTTTTGTTTATTTTTGGAAAAGTGCCATTTTGTTTTTAGTTATTTAGTATTTGTTAGTGTTTTGGCTGTGAACTCAAAATAGCACAAATGAGATTGATGGTTAAAGTTTTAATTTCATTAAGTAGTTTACATTTCGAATAGATCGTAGAATAAATGCCCTTTTTTTATAAGCCTAATAATCTAATAGCCTGTATGTAGTTATCTCTCAGAATTGGGAATATTATACTTTTATAGTATCCCTGATTTTAAAATTGTTTATTCATTTGTGAAAGTCAGGATCTTTTACTGAAAAAGAGAGGCTAATGTAAAATTAGTTTTATTTTTTCAAAACAGTTTTAGATGTTTTTAGCCTTAGAATTTGGCAGCTTATGATGTATAAGTACATATTGTTGATCAGAATTTTCTTTTTCTTAGTTTTATTTGTAAGTCATTTCAAAATTGTAAATGTGTAGTTACAGGAAAGGGAATGAACTTAGATACTCTCTGGATTCAGATCTCAGCTCTGTCACTTTCAATTTTGTGACTGGGGACTTTTATGTAGCCTTTTTATGTCAATTTCCTCATCTGTGAAGTGGGACAATAGCACCGTATTTGCTGTGTAAAACGCCTTCCTCTGTATGCACACTCACATAAACTTATAGGGAAAAAGTCTTTTTGTTTTAATTTTTTAATTCAAATTTTTATTTGTTTTTGTATTATAAAGGAATTCTAGCATTTATTTTTTTAACATAGTAGAAGAAATTTTATGTACCAGTAACAAATTTACTAACAATATCAGAAGTATATTGTCTTGCTCAGTATCTACATTACCAGTGAAGAGTCACTTTCCTCATCTGTCCTAAGTGCAGCAGAACTGATTACTGTTTTCAAGGCATTATTTTGCCTATGGATAGGATATCTCACTGCTTTCTAGAGTAACACTTTTAACCCTTTGATTGCTGAGCTCTCAGAAACAAAACGTGCCTAGATGTTGTTTACACCAAATGAGCATCTTGCTTGAAGTTGTTCGCAGTCAAAAGTTAATGCATAGGTGTAAATAAAAGAATTTAAAACATTTTTGTACTATAGATACAGAATTAGTACTACCTGTGTATAATGCACATCCTTATTTTTTCCCTCAAGAAATTTGGGCAAAAAAATGAGCATTATACATGGCAAAATATAGCATCCACCTTATAAAGTAGTTTTCACTCTTAAATGAACATCTGAAATGAATGTGTGCCTGGTCAATCTAGTACTTAGCCCATATTAATGTCTCTATAAATATTATTACACTGTAGAATAGAAGCAATTTGATCAGTCCAGTTATTTCAGATACTTGCAAGGTAAATTTCTGGGTGACAGTTTATCTCATTTTAGGGCAATAAACTTGATGGGCTGATAAACTTAGAAGAATTTATATCATTTATTGCACTTATATGTAAACATACCCTTCAGAATATAAAGCACAAGGACTTGGGAGCCAGACTGGTTTGAATCTTGGTTTGACCTCCTACCTCTGCAAGTTGTATCTTTTTTTCCATTTCCTCTCAACATTTTCTGGTAGGTACTGTTATTATCCATATTTTACAGATATGGAAGTGAGAATGGCTAAGTAATAAATTTCTTAGGGTTACACAGTCCTGGTGATGGATTTGTGATTTGACCCAGACAGTTCAAGTCTGTGATCCGTGATTACTTGAGTAGGAGTAAGCAGCTTTCTTGAAGGTCAAATGGTAGTGAACTATTCTGCTTTTTTTTTTTTTTTTTTTGTAGAGACAGAGTCTCACTTTATGGCCCTCCATAGAGTGCCGTGGCTTTACACTGCTCACAGCAACCTCCAGCCCCTGGGCTTAGGCGATTCTCTTGCCTCAGCCTCCCCAAGTGGACTACAGGTGCCCGCCACAAGGCCTGGCTATTTTTTTTTTTTTTTTTGGTTGTTGCAGTTTGGCCAGGCTGGGTTTGAACCCGCCATCCTCGGTATATGGGGCCCTCGCCCTACTTACTGAGCCACAGGTGCCACCTACTATTCCGTGTTTTTTAATAAGAGCTTTTAGAAATGTAGTACTTGGTTTGTGGTTAACTCTGAGTGAATCCCATTTTACAAAATTAAGATTTTGTTAACTTATTGAAATATTTCAAGTTCCAATTTGAAAACTTTTTTATTTGGACAAATTCCACAATGTATGGTTTTTATTATCAGAGATTCTGGTATTGGATAGGGGTAAGGATACAGTATATTTTAAAACATACATTAAATTTTTGGTATATAGTTTGTTTTCCTTTTAATTTTAACTGTTCCTGTTCCTAGTTCACTTTCCAAGTGGACTGGCCTCTGACTTAGTGGCTTTTAACTATGTTGCCTAGATGAGACAGGAATGATTTTGTTAAGAATTATCTTTTATTTAAATGAACTTATTGTGTAATTATTTGGTTCTGGTCTTTGACCCCTAAATCTCAGTTTTATAGAAGCATATATTTTATTCTTTTTGCTGAAGGAACTTTTCCTTCATTTTACAAATGAGAAACTGTGTAACTTAATTAAGATCATATAGCAAGTCATTTTTTTTTCTTTTTTAAAGACAGAGCCTCAACTATCACCCTGGGTAGAGTGCTGTGGTGTCACAGCTCACAGCAACCTCCAACTACTGGGCTTAAGCAATTCTCTTGCCTCAGCCTCCCAAGTAGCTGGGACTACAGGCACCTGCCACAATGCCCGGCTATCTTTCAGATGTAGTTGTCATTGTTTGGTAGGCCTCCAGGCTGGATTCGAACCTGCCAGCTGTAGTGTATGTGGCTGGCGCCTTAGCCGCTTGAGCTATAGGCGCCACCAGCAAGTAATTTTTTAAAAATGTGTATATACTTTAAAATATTTTACAAGGCACTATTATGTTACTGGTTTGGATGAATAACCCATCCTTCCTATTGTTCTATGTGGTAGGAGACCCTTTTAAACACAAGTCATACTTTTTTTCCCCTTACCTTCACATTTAAGAATCCTTTAAACATCATACCCAGTATAGATATATCTAAAATTTACATGACTTCATCAGATGAGCTCTCCTATTCATCAAGGGCAGTACCCTTAGAAGACAACTCTGTATTCGTGATAGCTATGTCTTTTGATTTTAATCTATTTTGATTAACCTTGTCCAGTTTGTCCTTCCAGATAGAAGTATCCAGATTTGTTAGATTTTTTCTGATAAAAGAATACCTTCTTGTGATCTCTCAGGCTGTTTTAAATTGTCTCATGCTAGAGGCCTTTCTCTAGGCTAAACCACAGAAGATCTGTAGCTCAGGATCTTCCAACTGCAGGAACATGATGACATTATACAAAATTAATATACCAGTTTATAGTGGATTACCTTGGGTTGCCGAAACAAATTATCATAAGAGTGGGTGGCATACACAACAGACATTTATTTTTCTTAGTTCTGGAGGCTGGGGTATTCTAACATCACAGTGCTAGCAAGGTAGGTTTTATTCTGAGGCTACTTCTCTTGGCTTCTGGGTGGCCTCTTCTCCCTGTGTGCTCTCATGATCTTGTGTGTATATTCCTGAGAGAGATTGAGAGTGCTTGGGCTTTCTGGCGTTTTTCTTGTAAGGGCACTCATCTCACTGGACCAGGGCCTCACCCCCATGACCTCATTTTACCCAATTACCTCCCAAAGGACCTATCTCCAAATATCACATTGGAGGTTAGGGCCTTTCATATACGAATTTTGGAGGGATATAAACATTTGTTTTATAATAATTCGTGATTAAGAAAATAGCCTCTGGAGTTGAATTGCCTAAATCCATCACTTACTAGTTGTGTATATGAATAACAAGTATTATTATTAATTTCAAGCAAAAATGTTAAGTATCTTCCTAATGATAATTAGTTTTGTTTTGTTTTTTTTTGGACTCTTGGTATTTTGACAATGGTACACAGGACTAATGTCTTCAAAGAGCAGTGTTCAATGACTGTTAGAATCTTTTCCTTTTAAGATAGACAACGTAGGATGTAAGAAAAAGTTTATGAATATCTGTGAGTTTAAATTGAACATATGACAATAACTAAAGATGAAACAACAGTAGTTATTTATTTTATTCAAGTTTATCTTTTTGATTTTCATTTTTGGCTTGAATAGGATAAGACAATTTACCTATCTTAAAATGTTAATAAAAGTTCCGGTTGCAATATGTTAAATAAGAACAGTTTCTTTGATTCATGAAAATTATTTAATATAAACATGTTAAATTGCCTCTTGAACAATGATAGGTTCTATAAATAGCATTTAATCAAGTTTATAACATAAATAATTATTTAACCTGAATTAATGGTACTACTTTTTTCCCAACTTCCTCTCAATCTTGGCCTTTTCTCTGTAGATAAAGTTTTTAATTGACTCATTACAAACTGAAACCTTGCTTATTCCTTTTGTCTTTAGTCTCCGTGCAACCTGTCTTTGTTTCTGCTGAGGTTATATTCTATTTGTTTTTCAGATGAGACCCTTTTTGCTCTTCCTGCTGCATCTGAGTCTGTGATATACTCCTCTGCAGGCAAGTTCTTTCTGCCAGCCTTTTGTGCTCTGCATATTCTAACTTTAATTCTTTAGTTGTATTAACTCTATACAGAGTAGTTTGCATTTACTAAAAATTAGCATGGTTTCAAGAATGTTTATGTACTGAAAAAGTTAAAAATTGCGTTTTACATGCTATGCCTAAGAAAGAAATGGGCAGAACCTGGTTGATAATTGGAAATATGCAAGGAATACGTTTATAGCCCATCCTTCTTGATCATTCTTTTTCTCCAAATACAATTTACTTGAGTATAGCCAAAAAGGCTTTTATGTAAATAAAGGCTGATTTACGGCATTTAATTATCCAGTGCCCCTTTTTTCTCTACTGTCACTCAAACTCTCTTCTCAAATTTTCTCTTCCTCTAAAACTAGTTGAAAGTAGCTTTTCTCAGTTGATCACACTTGAGGTTTTCACAGACTTGTTTTATGTATAGCATGTAATTGCATGTATAGCACGTAATTGCCTCTGTAGCCGTGAGCATGTCTTACTGACAATTGCTTAATATTTCCAGTAATGACTAAAGTCTACTCAATTGTTACTTATTACATGCTATTAACATTGACTTTAGTTAACCATAAGACTTTACTAACACTATTTTGAATCTGTCATAAAACTTGCATTAACTCTGAGAACACTGGCATTCTCTAACTTTCCTTTCTGTCCATGATCACAGAAAAAAATATGGACTTGAAGGAGCAGCCAGGTAACACTGTTTCGGCTGGTCAAGAGGATTTCTCACCTGTCCTGCTTGAAACTGCTGCTTCTCTTCCTTCTCTGTCTCCTCTCTCAGCTGCTTCTTTAAAAGAACGTGAATACCTTGGTAATTTATCAACAGTATTACCCACCGAAAGAACACTTCAAGAAACCTTAAGTGAAGCTTCCAAAGTGTTCTCAGAAAAGGCAAAAAATCCATTTGTAGATAGAGATTTAACTGAGTTTTCAGAATTAGAATACTCAGAAATGGGATCATCATCCAGTGTCTCTCCCAAAGCAGAATCTGCTGTAATAACAGCAAACCCCAGGGAAGAAATAACTGTGGAGAGTGAAGATGACGAAGAGGCTTCAGTTAGCAGGAACGTCCTCCATAATCAACAAGAGTTATCTGTAGCCCTTACCAAATTGGCTAAAGAAGACAAAGTTATGTCTCCAGAAAAAACAAAGGACAGTTTTAATGCAAAGAAAGATGCAGGAGAAGCTCCTATGAGGGAGGAATACGCCGATTTCAAACCATTTGAGCGAGTTTGGGAAGTGAAAGATACTGTCAAGGAAGATAGTGATGTTTTTGCTAACAGAGAGAACAAACTGGAAAGTAAGGTGGATAAAAAATGTTTTGCAGATAGCCTTCAGCAAACTAATCATGGAAAAGATAGCGAAAGCAGTAATGATGATACTTCTTTACCCAGTACACCAGAAGCTGTAAAAGACGGTTCAGGAGCATATATCACATGTGCTCCCTTTAACCCAGCATCAACCGAGAGCATTGCGACAAACATTTTTCCTTTGTTAGGAGATAATACTTCAGAAAATAAGACTGATGAAAAAAAAATAGAAGAAAAGAAGGCCCAAATTGTAACAGAGAAAAATATTGGTACAACCACATCAAACCCTTTCCTTGTAGCAACTCAGGATTCTGAGACAGATTATGTCACAACAGATAATTTATCAAAAGTGACTGAGGAAGTAGTGACAAGCATGCCTGAAGGTCTAACGCCAGATTTAGTACAGGAAGCATGTGAGAGTGAATTGAATGAAGCTACAGGTACAAAGATTGTGTATGAAACAAAAATGGATTTAGTCCAAACATCAGAAGCTGTGCAGGAGTCACTCTACCCTGCAGCACAGCTTTGCCCGTCATTTGAAGAATCTGAAGCCACTCCTTCACCAGTTTTGCCTGACATTGTTATGGAAGCACCATTAAATTCTGTAGTTCCTAGTGCTGGTGCTTCTGCAGTTCAGCCCAGTTCATCACCATTAGAAACTTCTTCAGTGAATTATAAAAGCATGAAACTTGAGCCTGAAAATCCCCCACCATACGAAGAAGCCATGAATGTATCACTAAAAAAAGTATCAGAAATAAAGGAAGAAATTAAAGAGCCAGAAAATAATGCAGCTGTTCAAGAATCAGAAGCTCCTTATATATCTATTGCATGTGATTTAATTAAAGAAACAAAGCTGTCTGCTGAACCAACTTCAGATTTCTCTAATTATTCGGAAATAGCAAAAGTTGAACAGCCAGAGTGTGATCATTCTGAGCTCGTTGAAGATTCCTCACCTGATTCTGAACCAGTAGACTTGTTTAGTGATGATTCAATACCTGAAGTTCCACAAAAACAAGATGAAGCTGTGATACTTGTGAAAGAAAGTCTCACTAAAACTTCATCTCCGTCAATGCTAGAATATGAAAATAAGGGAAAAACCAGCATTTTACCACCTGAAGGAGGAAAACCATATTTGGAATCTTTTAAGCCCAATTTAGACACCACAAAAGATACTGTATCATCTAATGAAGTTTCAACATTGAGCAAAAAGGAAAAAATTCCTTTGCAGATGGAGGAGCTCAATAATGTCATCTGTTCAAATGATGGCTTATTTATTTCTAAGGAAGCACAAATAAGAGAAAGTGAAACATTTTCAGATTCATCTCCAATTGAGATTATAGATGAGTTCCCTACATTTGTCACTTCTAAAAATGACTCTTCTCCTGTATTAGGCAGGGGATACACTGACCTAGAAATATCCCACGAAAGTGAAATTGCTGATGTCCAGGATGGAGCTGGGTCATTACCTTGCTCAGAATTGCCCCATGATCTTTCTTTCAAGAGCGTGCAACCTAAAGATGAAGAAAAAATCCATGTCTCAGATGAATTTTCCAAAACTAGGTCTGATGTAACAAAGGTGCCCATACTGCCTCCAGATGTTTCTTCGGCTTTGTCCACTCAAACAGGGATAGGCAGCGTAGGTGAATCCAAAGTCTTTGTGAAAGAAGCTGAGAAAAAACCCCATGCAGCAAAGGAGGGCAGATTACCATCTGCTATATTTTCAGCACAGCTGAGTAAAACGTCAGGTAATCAATCTGTACATTGTTTTGTGCCTTTGTGCCAGTTTTCGACTTACCATGGAACATTCCACTACATTTTATGTTGTATATTTTGTTTAGTGTGTAATATATCACATTGGTAAGAAGTCTTTTCCACCATTTCAGTTAAAGGTTTTAGTGCTTTTTGTACTTCTCTGGTAGTCAACACTCACCCTTGCTCTTAACTTTTCCAGTTGTTCGTTGGTCATTTTTATATTTGTACCACGGAACTACAAAGTGTTTTATAGAATTGGCTTCATGCTGGGCACTGTGGCTGATGCCTGTAATCCCAGAGGCTTAGGAGTGTCAGCTGCAGTGAGCTCTGATCGTGCCATTGCACTACAGACTACGTGCTAGACCTTATCTCTTGGGGGTGTGGGGGAGAAGAATTGGCTTCAGTATCTCTTTCCTTTTCTTTGCTTCAGTGTTTCTTGAGTTTTCCGATATGTTCTTGTTATCCCAGAAATTACTTCATATTTAATTTTTAAAGAATATTTCTGTAGCAAGTTATAAATATTCAGTATAGTATATTTTTCCAGTGGTGGGAATAAGGCTTAGCACATTGATTGTGGACATTTTGCTGAAAAGTGTATATTGAGGTATGCTACTATGAATTCTGAAAAGTACCAGTTCTCACTTTTGACTACAGTTTCCTCATATCTGATTTGCATTAGGTGATTTGCACATGTGTTTGTTTATTTAGCATTAAAGTTTAGCCATGTTTTCTATGAAAGTATGTAGTGATTATGGTAAATTTCATGTATTCAAGATGGGTAGCACCAGTGGCAGAGAGAAAAGTTATAGATTGTTGCTGTAACCTAAGAGAGGATATAAATGTTCAAGCAGTGGGGTGAGCATGGAGACGTAGGGCTTGGTATCTGATGGATATGGACATGAAGGATGAGGGGAAGATGTAAAAATGATTCCAGGAACCCCAGGCCTCTGAAATGTGCAAATGTATGGATGGCAACATGAGGAACTGAGATTGGAAAGTGAGAGAATAAAATGGGCTTCAGAGGAGAAGGTAAAAAATTCAGTTTTGGATATGTTGGTATTAAAGTACCTACAAGATATCCAAGAAGTTAGGGATATTGGAAGCACTTGAGAGACACCTTTGCTGTATGTGTGT
The DNA here is from genome assembly GCA_963574355.1 of Loris lydekkerianus. Taxonomy (NCBI): domain Eukaryota; kingdom Metazoa; phylum Chordata; class Mammalia; order Primates; family Lorisidae; genus Loris; species Loris lydekkerianus. The sequence continues at coordinate 25,990 of CAUYPK010139576.1, forward strand.
CTTTCTCATAGGCTTGGAGATGGAAATTAAAGCCACAGATATCAACTAGGAGAACCAAGAAAAGAAGAAGATTAAAGGTAAAAGAAATGGTCAGTTAAGGATTGAAAGTGTTACAAGGAGGAGGGCAGGTGTTGGCATGACAGTGGAAAATGGTGGAGTGCACACCTAGGGTTAAGGAGTAAATGGGACTTGAGCAAATGGATATTAAATGTTGATCACTGTCGAAGAGTTTGAGAATATGATGAAAGAATGTTAGCAAGCAGGAGGAAGAGTATGGGGTGGAGGAAGGGTCTTCCCTCCTCCTTTATTTTAAAGATAGGAGGGAAAGTGATGACAAGTGCTCATACAGCGACTCAGGGTATGAGATGAACTCCCAAGTTCAAATGAAGGAATTAGCCTTAGTGAGGAGGGAGAATTTTGCTTTATTTGTAGTGAATAGAAAAGAATGTCTGAGTCTTGATACTGCTAGGGTTTTGCTGCTGGAGATTGAGGAGATTGTTTGATGGTTTATGTTTATTCTTTAAAGCAGTATATTAGGTCATTTACTGAGAATGAGCTGGAGCATGCTGGGTAGAAGAAGTCTGAAATACCTCCGACTAGGGAAACAAAGGCATTGCAGCTAAACAGCCTAGGGTATGGGTTCAGAGAAAGCAAATAGTTGTAATGATTCAAAGTTGTGTTCTGCTAATGGGCTGACAGTCAAGTGAGTGGAGGATAATAATAGCAAGAAAGAAATTTAAAGTGATGGACTGTGGCATCTATGTTGAAGGATGTAGAAAAAAGAGGAAGCTGGTAGGGGAGTTTGAAGGTCAGTGAACTTGTCCAAATTAGGTCTAAGAATCAAGAATGTGGGAATAAATGAACATCAGAATAATAGGAGATTGTAGGCAAAGTGGGATTGTGTTTTTGTGTGTGTGATGATGAATTCAACATTTCAGACGACTAGCATCAGTTCAAGTTGTTTACAATGGCCAGAATTTGGCTATGAGGCAAGGTACATGCGGAGTCAGGTGAAGGTTGCTAGAGATGAGGTTCAATAAATTATTAGGCCAAGAAGTTGGATTGCATTTCCATATGACACTGAAGTCATCAGGATGATGGAGGTGGTCAGGAAGATTTGGACCTAGACACAGAAGTCTTTGACAAAGGTCATGGAAACAACTGTCAGGGTAATAGAAGCAGTAAGGAAGGATAGAGACCAAGTGTTTTGCCCAAGGCCTGTGAAATGAATGTAGGGAAGCGGCACTAGTGAGCAGAGGGTATTACCCCCCCCCCCCTCCCTGAGTTGTGTAGAGAAGAGGAGAACTATTGATAACAGCCTCAATTTATAAAGTTTCGCAGAGAAAACAGTATCCGGAGGTTTTAGTGAAGGTGAGGTAACAATAATGTTCCTTAAAGAAGTTGAGAATAGGGGAGCTGGTTTACAGTGGAATGGGGGTTTTGAACAGCCCAGCAAAGTGACTTAGGAAAAAACAAGTAAAACAAGGGAACAAGGCTCTGAGAAGTCCAGAGCAGTGTGGCGATGGTATTGGAAGTCCAGAGCAGCGTGGCGATGGTACTGGAAGTCCAGAGGAGCGTGGCGATGGTACTGGAAGTCCAGAGGAGCGTGGCGATGGTACTGGAAGTCCAGAGGAGCGTGGCGATGGTACTGGAAGTCCAGAGCAGCGTGGCGATGGTATTGGAGGTCCAGA
>CAUYPK010139578.1:0-14506 GCA_963574355.1 Loris lydekkerianus
AGCCTGATTAATTCAAAAGTGTAAAAGATCCTTGTGGAAAAAAAAATTGAAGAGACTTTACCTCTTTCATGTTTACATGGATGGAGCTGGAACATATTCTCCTTAGCAAAGTATCCCAGGATTGGAAGAAAAAGTATCCAATGTACTCAGCCCTACTATGAAGCTAAACTATATAGCTTTCACATGAAGGCTATAACCCAACTATACCACACGACTATTAGGAAAGGACCAAGGAAGGGGATGGGAGGGGGGAGGTGTGGGTGGAGGGAGGGTGAGGGGGTGGGCCACAGCCAGGGTGTATATTTTTCTCTATCATAAAAAAAAAATAATAATAATAAGAAAGACGAAAAGGTAAGCCATCTAGCGGGGCCTTGTAAAATGCTTAGAGTTTGAACTCGATGCTGTCCAAGGCTGATGTTGCTTGTTAACACAGTGAACTGGTAGACACTCCTTGTGATGGGAAGAGCTAGACCTGTGTGACCCAGAAACAGCTTTCAGTTTCACGTCAAGCCCAAATTCCCATGAATAGAAATTCACAGAAAGAAATAATCAAGCCATTGCATAATGTATCTTGATTTTAGTCAACCATTTCAATAGCCTTCTTGATTACCCTGAGAACAAGATGAAGGAGCACAGGCTGGAAAACAGTCAGTAACTACTCTGTGAATGAATATCTGGCTGGATATTTTGATTCAAAGAATTGATTAGAGGGCTGGTGTCTCACTCAAGCTCAGTCTCTAGTATGATGCTGCGGAACTCTCCCTCCCTGGCCCTTTTCTGATGGGCCTGTTCAAAGCTTTTGAGGAACAAATGGAAGGCTTGTTTATCAAAAGTGAAGATGACGCCAAGATAGGAGGAGTACCTAGCACTTCAAAAAACGTGATTTAAAAAATGCCAATAAAGTCATATACATAAAATTAAATGTAGTAGGAACAAATATAAAAATCCTTCATTTAGGCTCAAAGAACTTGATGAAATGTGTGGAGGAACTTAATAGTGATTTTTATAGAAAATGAAGTATTTTCATCAACTGTGCGACATAATTGCTAAACAAAAACTATTGCCATTCTTTATTGGAAATAGGAAAGAAGTGAACAGATGAAGATGATCTGGCTCATGTTTCCAAGCTACTGAGGTCTGAGGGTGCTGAGGCTGGCCCCAGTACTGATGTCCCCCTGACCTTCCCCCACAAGGATGTCTTATATACACTCCCTTCAGACTTCCTCTCCCCTTCCTGATGTGGGGCTGCTGTCACATCTTCTACATCTCCATCTTTCACCCCATTAATATGGTTGACAAAGCTGCTGTGGTTACAGCTCTCAAGTATAGGTCCAGCCCTTTCTAATTCTTGACACCTTCCCACAGCACCCTTTCTTGAAAATCTATTATCCTGCTCTCGTGCCACTCACCACCCTTTTTTTACATTGGAGTGGGTTTCTTTCTGCGGCCTCTTGATCCTATATGTAAACAGAGAAAATGGATCTGCAAGGGAGTGTGAACTCTTAGGCACTTGCCCTGCACACACGGCCTCTCTACACTGAGACTCTGCCCAGAGCAAAAGAAGTCATAACACAGGCATGGTTCATAAGGTTCAACACATTTCTCTATACAGTGTTGTAAGCACGTCCTCAAACTGGAATACTTATAGGTGATGGCGAAGGATCTAGACACCATATTTTTTGAGAAAAGGATAAAGGACTTGGAATATTTGTCTTAGAGAAAGATTAGTGCAGATACGATATTTATCTCCAAACATCTAAATGGTTATCAAATAGGAAAATAAGTAACAAGCATATTTTGTGATGCAACCCACACACCAAAAAATAAATAAACAAATAAATAAATAAATAAATATTTAAAAAACTGGTTGGCTTTCTAACAATTAAAGCCATCCATAAATGAAAGGAGCTGCTTAGAAAAGTAATGATTTCCTGAGTATTGGAGTCGTTCCCAGCATATTCCTGAATCCCATGGGGAAGAAGTATTGCAGAAAATACTAATGCTTTGGTGGGAAGTTAAACTAGAGACTGAGTTTTCTTTCTATCTAAGGTTCTGTAAGCTGCTGGATCTTTGTTGAGACTGCTGAGGTGCTGTGTGGCTCCCATGTGAGTATATGGCTCCCTAAATATCAAAAGACAGACAAGAAAATACAGGGAACTTCTTGTGTTGTATTTAGTCTATCCTAATTTTAGTGCATAAAATGGATGAGGCTCTGAAAATTACATTATTTTCCCAGATAAACTATTCTAGTTTATATCCCTTATCAGAAAGATCTTCCTTTTTCTTCCTCTTAAATCTCTAGGCCTAACTCTTAAGCCCATTTCTTCTAGTTTTCTGCTCAACGAATATGAAGAACAATCAATCATACCCCTCATTATACCAATTCACATAACTAAAAATGTAATACATACAGCTTCTCTTTTCTAAGCTGAGAAATTTCAGTTCATTTCCTGTTCTCCTTAAGCACTTTTTCTAATGATCACTTCCCCAAGTTCCTCTAAAAGTTCTCTAAAACTGAGCACAGAACTTATAATGACTCCCTGTTTTCTATAACAGCATTTCCCAAATGTGTTCTATGGAACATTAATTAATAGTTGTTTTTAAGTGCTTTCTGGCCAAGTAAATTTAAAACATTTTAGACTAAGGACAGTTAAGCAGACACCCCAGAGCCTTCAATATGGATGATGAACCTCCTAGACCATGATACAATACATAGCATCTTCCGCATTTATTAACACACAAATCTCTTTGAGAGCATCTCAAAGTCCTAATGCTCCATAAAACACCAATTGGGATGTAGCCTTCTATGAAACAGTGTCTAAAACCTGCACCTATCCCGTAGAACCCTGCAAACAGAAACCCTCCTCCATCTGTGGGACCAAGTCTCCCGCTCCCCTCCGAAAGGAATCTCCTCCCCAGCCGGGCCACACAGTCTCATCTTCCCTCTACCACGCAGGCCAGCTCTTCTTTCACCTCCAAGACAGATCTTTTTCAAGCTTGAATTCCAGTGAGAACTGAAATGTTATTATATAATAAAGTAATTATGAGATGTGGAGGTGAATAGAATCTCAACCAATGCAACTCTCTCAAACGACAGATGAGACAACTGATAAGAGAAAGGTTGGCTTGCACCAGCCACACAGCCAGGTAGGGCAATTGGCAGGACTGTGACTCCCAGGTTAGGGCTCTTTATATCATACCAATGGGCTAATCAGCTGGCCAGAAACTCACTGAAAAAATATATTCTGAGCCTCATTCCAAGCCTCCTGAATCAGACTCTTCAAAATCAGCTTTTTATAAACCTCATGAAATAGTCTGATACTCTGCCACATATGGGACCCACCATACTATATAGCACCATCTCCCAAAGTAGGGCTACATGTCTAGTCTGACCTGCTACCTCCTCCCAAATTATTGAGAGTTTGGACAAGGGAACTTATTTGAGCCTCTGTTTCTGTATTGGTAGAATGAGTTGGTTGGACCAGTTAACCTCTAAGATCCCTTCTGTCAATTTGATTCTGTCATTTCTGTGTGCTACCCTAATTATGCCCAAGAGTTACCCCATCTATTCCAGCTGGCACTACTCTCTCCCACCCCTGATCATATATATAACTACTCTAAGAATATACATAACTACATATATGTAAGTACTACTAAAATTATAGTATACTATATAATATAGGGCTAAATTATAACATACTATATCATATACCATCTTAGAATACTATTTTTAGAGTGCCTCCAATGTGGCAGATCCTCTATAAATGTTATTCCTAATGCTCATAACAATTCTAAAGGCATTAATATCCCTATTTTATTATAAAGAAATGAGTTATCTACAAGGTGCAATGAAATTTCCAAAGTCAGACCATTTTTAAGCTGTGGACCTAGATTTCTAAACCAGGTCAGCCTCTTTCCAGTTGCTGGGCTCTGTCTACAATGTCAGGCTGCTTGGGAATGTGAGTCGTGTTTCCTCATTAAAAGTGAGAGCTCTCCTCACAATGCATCTGCTGCGCCACCAGCACCTCACTGAGCATGGAGAAGGCACTCAATAAATATTTGTTGACTTAATTAGTGGATTAATTCTCTCCTTCTACCTGGAGCATAGACCACATCTTTTCGATGTGGCAAAAAACGTGCTAAACCTCAAGACCATCTGCAAGTTTTTGGTTAGCTCTGAGTGGAAAATTACAGCTGTGTAGACTGCACCTGTAGACTCCAGCTTCATTAATAGGCTTATCTTGGATTAAAGGAGTTGCAGATACAGCACCTTATGCAAAAGACACTGGGGAGCATGTTGATGTGGAAGGGGGCATGTTTCATTTCTCTTGTTTCATACTATTAAAACCATGTTAATGAAAATGTGTTATTAGTTAGTAATAGTAATAAAGATGAAAATCCTCGCCCCACCTCATCTCCAACAAACATTGTTTTTCATTTTGAATCCCAAATCCTCCAGGGAGAAGTGGGAGGGAGTGTCACAAATCCAGATAATGATCTTGGGTATTACACTGTTCATTTGGAGCTCTGATTTAGCTAAGCTGACAGATGTTGGAGAAAAACATGTCTAGCCTGAAAACTCTCTGGTGGCTGCCCAGCTGTGGCTGCACAGAGGAGTGAGATTTCTTCAACTGAGCTTCACATCCATTTAAATTCAGGATTTGACATGCAGAGTTGCCCTGCTTTATAGGTAGAAGTTGAAGTGCCGTGATGTTAGGAACTGACTCCAGCCTGATGCTTCGGGGACTGACTTGAGCTCAACCACACAGCTTATTCCAAAGTCCTTGAAAATTACTGTCACTGATTATGCCCTGCTGTCTTGACAAAACCTGCCTTCATCATGACACAGTTATCATTTATACCAGGAAAAAAGGAAAAAACACTTTTATGTGAACCACCATCGTGTGACACTTCCTTTGTTCTCTCCCCAGAGGAGTTTAGAAGAGGGGAATATTTAACTTACCTTTAAATAATACCAATTTCCCTAATGACAGTCTAAATTCATGGTTTGTTTGTTTTTTGTTTTTTGGGGTTTTTTTTTTTTCAAAATAAATAGGCAAGAGGCATCATAAGAAAAGACCCACTCTAGAAAGATAAAAAACCTTAAAGGGTGACCTTTGATGTCCTTAAGCCTTAGTTTTCCCACTTGAAAATTTTTCAAAAGACATTTTGATCTCAAAGGAGAAAATCTGCTAATTAAATATAAGGCAGGAGGTCTGCTCCTTCTCAGCAACGGTAGATAGAGGTCAGCACTCAGCTCAGCCTTCAGAGAGATGAGGACATGGCACAAGGCTCGTCTCTAGGCTCTAAACCCCAAATAAACAAATGAGCCTGGATCTCAGAAACCCCTTGCACAAAATTTACGGCACCTAAATGGCCAACATGTTTTCTGAGAAGCAGAAGCCTTCCTGTAATCTAGTATATGTGGCTTCCAACTTTGAGTACTAATTTTTCTCACACTGAAGGCTGTGGTAAGACAAAAGTGAGGGAGCTACTTGTAAATGCAGTTAAGTTAATTCATTTGAAAAGAAAAAGACATCGATAGTTCATTTGTCACTGCAGAGGAGTCCTAACCACATGTCTCTTGCCTTAAATACGCTCTTAGAAATATTAATACTAGCCTCCTCATTCATGAACTCCCCCCAAAATAAATAAATGTGTTTGCAAACAGGTTTGAAAAGATTATTTTAATAGAGTAATAACGTACAGATTAATGATGCTGGTGGAATAGAAAGGCTGTGAGCAGACCACTGGCCTCCACTCCTCCCCTAAGTCATTACAGGAGCCTTGGAACTAGATGGCTGTTTCCTTCTCACACTCTAGGGCCTAGTAATGTTCAAGATATTTTCAAAGTCAGCCATCTCATTTAGATGCCACCAGGAGATAATCATTCCACCAGCAGTAGCAGCTCTCCTATAATTTCATCAAAATTCACCTGTGTCTTGGTACAAAATGGGAGAACAAAAGTATTACTCCAGGGTCAAGTACACAAGAGAATGCTGAGAATTTGCATTACGCTTTTATTCTAAAGCACTTCAAAACCATCAGGTGAGGGGAACTCCACCTAACATCACCATACAGAGTATTTATAAGGTAAGGGAAAGATAGCATAATTCCTCCCTTCTCCCATCTTTATGAACCTGGAGACAAAAGGTCCTAGAGTTTAAGCATCTTGTTCAAGGTCAACCAGCTCATTCCTTCACATCTCCATTCTGTAAACAAGTATGGTGCATATTCTGTGCACTGAGTTCTGAAAATGAAAGGATGACTACCTGGCCCTCAGAGAGGCTCCCAGGCTTGCAGGATGAATAAATTTATAAAGACACTGTTATGGGGAGGTTGTGAGGCTATAATTGAGATATATACAAGGAGCTATTGGAGTAGAGAGAAAAAAGCCCCTATTTACTTGAAAAGGGGTGAAATCCAGAGTAAAATCTAAATCTGAAATAGAACAGACAAACCAGAAACCTAACCATTTCTCTCTGAACCAACAGTTCCCAGCCTTAGCAGTGTACTGGAATCAGCTCGGAGTTTTTCCAAGTACAAATGCCTATGCTTTTCCACAGATCAGTTGAATAGGGGTCTCTGGAACAGAGACCTAAACATTTATCTCTTTAAAAGCTTTCGTGATGCAGTAGCAGTTAATAACTACTGTATTAGCCTGGGCCAAGGCCATCTCCATGGAAGCCCTTAGCTTATGTCATAATGCAATGTCATCTATCTCTTTATGTGTAACTCATCAGCCCCTTCATGATGATAACCAGGGTGTTCAACTCTTCTATATCCCCATTCAGTCTCCCTGGGACCAAGCCATTACCATAGTTACTAGATAAATAGTCAATGAGCACCTCTACTTCAATAAAGGAGACAGCAACATGATGCCTGAAGTTGTCTATGTATGTCTTACATTCATAACTCAAGGGTTAAGGTTCTGCCCACACAATAATGAAGAGTAACAGGTAGATTTAGTTTGGCTGGATCAAAAAGATGTGTATGATTTGATGCAAAGACAATGATTAACTTAATAACCAGCCACTACTATGTGCTAATGAGTTTTTCTCCTGGAAAAATAGAAAACAAAATGAGCTGCCCAAGATGGCACAGTGCCATGTATCAGAGGGCAAAGGGCCTCAATTCCAGTGAAATGGGATTTTTTGAAAAACGAACTTGACAACCTCCAGCTCTCAGCTGGCAATCAATGAGTACAGAGGGAAATGAATTTGGGCTGTTGTTAGATTAACTGCTGGCCTTGTAAAACGGAAGCCACTGTGAAGTTGTACCAAGTTTGGGGTCCACTAAATCAGTCAGAAGTTTCTAGTCTAAAATCTCCCTAACAATGGTAGTCTGGGTCTGCAGGACAAACAGGGGCTGCTGGCTGAGGCCTACCTGGTGAGATGCAACTGGGTCAGGTGACTGCGCCAGCTCAGCTTCTCCTAAGCCTGAGACTGAGTGGAACTTTTCTGACCAAACTAAATCCTGCAAGCCTCATTAAATCACGCTTTAGTACCACATTGTTCGGCCATCGCCGCTCCCAGTGTTGTATGTCAAACCTGTCCCCTCACCGTCTCGGATAATAAAATGTTTTATGGTTTTGCTGGATGATTGCTCCGCGTCCCTTTTATTTTCAAAATGGCACATAATAAATACCCGCACGGAGGAAAGACTGATTGGATGGAAAACACTGCACTGGGTAGAGCCAAAAGCAATCAGGCTCACCCAGAAAAGACAGCACAGCTGGTGGGAGTTCTGCAGCCATGTCATTTGCAAATGTTTCCTCAGCCATTCATGAAAGGGACAACCAGCAGAATGTAGCTCTATGCCCCCAAATAAGTGGCCTGTGACATGGTCAATGAAGCTGACTTGGTCCCCATACTGTCAGCCCCAGCCAGGCTACAATGACTAACCCTGAATTCAGCCAGAGGTATCCTGTAGAAAGAATAGATGGCCACATAGATGGCATGCTAAAGAAGTGACAGGCAGGGAACCAGGGCTCACACTATGGAAGGCTAAGGCAGGTGGATTCATTGCTTGCACTCAGGAGTCCTGGACCAGCCTGAGCAAGAGGGAGACCCCGTCTCTGCTGAGAAAAGAAAAACTAGTAGGGCATTGTGGCAGGCACCTGTAGTCCCAGCTACTTGGGAGGCTGAGGCAAGAGGATTGTTTGAGCCCAAGACATTGAGGTTGTTGTGAGCTATGATGCCACAGCACTCCAGCCAGGGTAACAGAGTGAGACTCTGTCTCAAAAAAATGAAAAGAAAAAAAGAAGAACTGAGAGTTTGGTAGTCACCACCACAGAAGGGCCAAGGAGCACAGTTGTCCTTCTGGCTGCATCTCATTAATCGCCTACATCCCATCATTGCATTGTCTGAGATAGCACAGCGCCCATTCCCTCTCAAAAGGCCCAGTTTCGCCTATAAAGGAGGAACCTGTTATCTATAATCAAGAACGTGAGGAATTCTGATTCAATTCCAGTCTGATATTTTGATAGCCAATTCAATTATTTTAATACTGCATAGGTTTGGATTTAAATCCAACCTAGTTCAGTCAACTTTAAAAAAAAAAAACTTCAACAGCTTTTTGTAAAAATTAGCATTTGGGTTTAGGTTCCTAAATTGGTGTGATGGATTCCATTTTGGCTCACAGCTTTAGTCCAGTGCTTCACGTAGTCATAGTCATTACCTTGGATATCACCAGGCTTGTGAATTGTGTCTTCAATAACATAATCACTACCAATAGACTCTGCATCTAATTTAGCTGAGAGTTAGAACTGCTCCCAATTTAAGAGTTATAAGTGGATATCTCTATATTTGTTCAATCCAAGTATGTGTAAATCATTTCTTTTTTGATTGTTGTTAATTAAAATGGCGAGGCCATGCTTAAGACAACTTGGAAACAGATCCAGAGACCTTGCTTCCTAGCATAAAATACAAATGTCAAACATCTTTGAAGGTTGAATAGATGCATTTATTGGTGGTCACTAATGGCCAAAATTTAATCAATGACACTATCATATTAAGGAAACAAATGAGTCCAGTTTGTCTTGTAAGTAAGAGATAATTCATTGATGAGATTATTGCTCTTCCCAGTCAGGATGTTAGCCAACAACTGGTAAAACGTGCCTTTTGTGCCAAGGTCCTATCAGTCAAACAAAAGCAAGTATTTCTCCATCAGAAGTCTAAGCTCCAATATAAACTCTTGAGCATGAAATTGGTTTGTCTCATGTAAAACCAGCCAGGCACAGAGCACTGGAGGAGGTGCAGGACACAGCACACAGAGCTGCCGACTTTCTATTGGGTATGGTATGGCACAGTTTGTCCCCTTCAAATCTCATGTTGAAATTCAATCCCCAATGCTGGATGTGGGGTCTGATGGGAGATGTTTGAGTTCCATGGAAGTGAATCCCTCACCAATGGCTTGGTCCCTCCCCACAGTATTAGTTCATGAAAGACAACCGATTGTTCGGAAAACCTAGACCCTCCCCCTCCTCTCTATTTTTGTTCTTTGTCTGACCATGTGACAAGCCTGCTCCCCCTTCACCTTCCACCTTAATTGGAAGCTCCCTGAAGCACTCACCAGAAACAGATGCTGGTGCTACACTGCTTATACAGTCTTCGGGATCACGGGCCAAATGCATCTATTTTCTTTAAAAATTAACCAGCCTCAGGCATCCCTTTATGGCAGAACAAAATGGACTAATACAAGGCATCACTCCCAAGCAGCAAGGCCATTTATCATCAACATTTCAGCTTCCCTTGCGCTATTGGACGTACAGGATAACACAGGCCAGCCATCACCTCAAACAAGAAGCAAACCCAACTTCCAGAAAGCTTGCAAGATTCTTTCAGGAAATTAAAAATAACTAGTCACATTTGCTTAGTTTTCCTGGACTTCACTCCACAATAGGAAAATATGAAAGAAGCCTGGATCTCCCAGGAGGTTGGAGGCCTTGCAAGCCTCCCTGCTGGCCTGGCATCACATCCGTGGGGGTGGAGATGGTCCATGTTGTGACTCAAGCTTTTTTAAATTGCAAAATCCAGCCATAAACATACTTGAGCCTACATGTCTGATAAGTTTACATTTATTCATTTACAAACTAAATGTATGGACAGCTGTGCTAATATTCCAAATGCATTTTAAAACATAAACATAAAATAGATATTTTATAAGGATGAGATAAAACATAAATACAGAACCCCTGTTTCTGATGACAAACTAGCTATCTCAATCAGAACTTTCTGATGAAAACAAAAATACTAAATACTTAAATCTGTGTAAACATGAGAAAGAACCAGCAAGAAAGTAATACATTTTCAGAGACCAGAAGGTAACTAAAAGATTGAATCCAGGAAGGCTCAATGGACCATGGAAGCAGCTTTCACCTGAAGGCATTTGCTTAATCTGGTGAGTTTAAGCTTCAGTTTTCACAGCCTGATGGACCGAAAGGTACAGAGGATAAGGACTAATGCCTCTCCAAATGCTGAGAGTCTGATGTAAGGTATCACTTATAAAGCCAGGACCCCAAAGGCTGACATTACCCATGTAGGCATAAAATAGAAATAAACTCACCCCTACCCTGAGGGGACAGCAGAATAATTTGCCTGTTTTAAACCTTGGCACAGAAAGAGAATAAAAGAAAATTACCTCCGGAATTTGTAACCAAAAGTTTACCCTTCCGCAGCTTTTCAGCCCAAGTTCACTGTACCTTAAGCCAAGATGTTAGTTTAAAGTGGTCCCAGGCAAGTGGTATCCCAGGTGTCTGGTAAAAACAAATACAAGGATTCTCTGGAAGAACCCACCTTAGACTCAGCCTTTAAAGAATTCTAACCAAGGCTCGGCACCATAGCACAGTGGTTACAGCGCCAGCCACATACACCAAGGCTGGTGGGTTCAAACCCAACCTGGGCCAGCTAAACAATGACAACTGCAACAAAAAATACCTGGGCATTGTGGCAGATGCCTGTCCCAACTACTTGGGAGTGGCTGAGACAAGAGAATTGCTTAAGCCCAAGAGCTTGAGGTTGCTGTGAGCTGTGATGCCATGACACTCTATGGAGCATGACAAAGTGAGACTCTGTCTCAAAAAAAAAAAAAAGAAAGAAAGAAACAAAGAATTCTAACCAATAAAAAGCTCTAAAAAATAGGATCTCATGGTAGGAAAATAGTAATAATAATAATCACTAAACATACAAGGAAATGAGGCGCTTGGAACAAGAGCCTAGAGAAACAATTATTGACAGAATTAGTCTTGGAAAAACTTGGAATACGGAAATAATAAGACACAGAATGTAAAATAAAAATAAAGAAGAACTGAAAATAAGCATAATAGACAGGAAACTAAGTACCCAAACTCATTTGGAAAAATAAAGAATACAAAAATTTTAGAAAGGAAAAAAATATATATATATGAAATTAAAACATAGTTGATAGCTTTTACGGCAGACTAGACATAGCTAACAACATCATAAATGATAAAGAAATCTACAGGAATTATCTGAATTTTAGTACAGAGAGAGAAAAAGGGACATTAAGGAAGAGAGGAGACAGAAGGGAGTGGTCTGTTATATGCTCAATTAGGATTACAGAAGAAAAGAGAAAGTAATCAAAATCGAGGCAATCAATAATCAAGACAAAACTCTAAGAATCTTCTAGAATGGATTGACAATATCCACTTCAGATTCAAACCATCTTAAAAAATCCCAAGCGATAGGGTAAGTAAAAAAAAAATTCATATCTTGACCCATCATAGTTGAAACTCCAGAAACACAAAGATGAGAGAATAGATAAGTTGCCTGCAAAGGAGCAACTATTTAATAGACAGCTGACCTCTCACCACAAGCGGGAACCAGCAGGAAAGCATCACAATGCATTAAGAGGAAATAACAAGCAACCTAGAATTGTATATCCAGCAAAAAATATCGTTCAGGACAAAGGCAAATTTTCTTGCTTGGTTTTTTTTTTTTTTGTTTGTTTGTTTGTTTGTTTTTATTGTTGTTGAGACAAAGGTCTACCTTATACCCTGAGCAGAGTGCAATGGGCAGCAGAATGCTCTGAGTCATAGCTCACTGCAACCTCAGACTCTGGCTGTGGGCATCCCACTGCCTCCAAAGTTGCTGGGATTATAGGAGCTCGCTGCGGCACCGTCTGGGTTTTTCCATTTTTTTTCATGAGTTGGGGTCTCACTCTTGCTCAGACAAGCTTCCAACTCCTGAACTCAAGCAATCCTCCCACCTCAGCCCCCCACAGTGCTGGGATTACAGGTGTGAGACACCGCACCTGGCCAAAGGCAAATTTTCAAACCAAAAACAGTGTGCCACAATAGAGTCTCTCTAAAATGAATCCAAAAGGACATAATCCAATCAAGAAAAAAAATATTATCTCAAATGAAGTATCTTATAGTACACATATAGAAGGAAAATGATGATAAAATAAAATAGAAAAAAATGTGGTTAACTCTAAAACACATTGAACGTATAACATACATTTTGAAAAATAACTTGCTGCATGGAACAACAAAAAGAGAGAGAAAGTGGGTGCCTGGTATCTCATGACACTTCAATCACCTACTGGGACTGTGTTTTCCTCAAAGTGGGACAAGAGGGGAAGAGGATTAAGATATAATTTATATTTTAAAAAATCTTAAATATTCAGCAGGATAAATTTTAACAGTTGTATGCAACTACGTAACCACCACCCAAACAAAATGGAGACTATTTCTCTCATCTGAGAAAGTCCTTTCATGACTCTTCCTGTCAATATCCCCTCCCCTAGAGACAACCACTGTGTTGGTTTCCATAACCCTAGATTAGTTCTGCTTGTTACCAAGCTTCATGCAAATAGAATTATGTGAATTACTTTGTGTTTGGATTTCTTTGCTCAAAGTAATGTTTTTGAGATTCATCTGTGCTATATTATCATCAATGTTTCCACTTTGCTGCTGGGTACTGTCACATTATACATATATATAAACAACTTGTTTATTCTCCTATGGGTTTTTTTCAATTGGGGTTTTTATAAATGAGGGTACAATAAACATTCTTGCACAAAATTTTTGGTCACACACATTTGTATTTCTCTTAGGTAAGCATTTTCATATGCTTATTATTTATTTTTGTAAAATGTCTGTTAAGTATTTTGCACATTTTTAGTGGTTGTTTTTCTTTTTATTGCTGATTGGTAGAAGTTTTTTTTATACCTTCTGAGTATGAGTATTTTGTCAGATATAAGTAGTCCAATGAATAGAAATTTGTAATTTTGGTAAACTCAGTTTTCTCCCAAATTAACCTACAAATTCAATGCAATCCCAATCAAAATCCCATTTGGATTTTCTGAAACATTCAAGAAACTTAATCTAAAATGTATGTAAAGAAATAAATGACTTTATGCAAAATGAAGGTGACCTTGAAGGAGGGGTGAAGTATTTGACCTACCAGATTTAGGACACTACTGGATTTAAATTTTTTTAAAAAGCATCATCGTAAGAGCTGCGCTGCAACAGTGAGTGCAATCCTCCTGGACCTCAGTAAGAGCCGCACTGCGACCTGCAACCCATGACCTGCACCCACCGGGTCTCCGCATGCCCTGACCAGGAACTGCAGGAGCCACGTAACCCCGCATCCTCCCTCTTGTACCCTCCCTGCCTCCACACCAGCCCACTCATCTGGCCAGGGACTCTAGTAGCTGCATGACCTCCAGAGCCCACCCTGCCTCTAAGGGGAGCCCTTCTCCTGGCCAGAGACTGCTGGAGCCTTGGGGTCTCTGTGCCAAAGTCACTGGGCACCAGGCACTCCCAGAAACGTGTTGCTAGATCCGGGTGTGTCACACTCCAGAGCTGCTCAAACAACCAGAACTCCCTGGCTGGGGCAGCCCCAGAGGAACTATACATGGTCACTCCCTACAAAGATCCAGCAACAATAGAGTGATCCTGCTGGGGTCTAATCTTGGAGAGACAACTCCCCAACTCAGATGACAGCCAGAGGCAACAGTGAATAACAATCATGAGGTGAAATCAACAGACAAACTCTGGCAGTATGAATAATCAGAGTAGATCAACTCCCCCAATGATCAATGGGGCAGACACAGTATAAGATCCCAGGCACAAACAAATAACTGAGATGTCAGAATCAAATTTAGAATCTGGATAGCAAATAAGATCGAATTAGAATTCCAAGCAGTAACCCAAAAGATATCTCAAGAACTCAACAAATTCAAAGACCAAATGACCAAAGATTTTGACACATTGAGACAAGAAGTTGCAGCCCTCATAGACTTGAGAAACACAGTAGAATACCTCAGTAACAGAATGGAGCAAGCAGAAGAAAGAATTTCAGACATTGAAGACAAAGATTTAGGATGCTCCCAAACTCTCAAAGAGGAAGAGAAATGGAGGGGAAAAACAGATCACTCTCTCAGAGAGCGCTGGGATAATTCGAAGAAAACCAATATTCATCTTATAGGGATCCCCGAAAGTGATGAAGTGGCTTCACAAGGCACAGAGTCTTTTCTCCAT
>CAUYPK010139581.1:0-16072 GCA_963574355.1 Loris lydekkerianus
ACAGAGTGAGACTGCTCAGTGCCTCGTCATCAGCCTGGCCTAGGATCCACTGCACAGGGTGAGACTGCTCAGTGCCTAGGCATCAGCCTGGCCTAGGACCCGCTGTACAGAGTGAGACTGCTCAGTGCCTAGGCATCAGCCTGGCCTAGGACCCGCTGTACAGAGTGAGACTGCTCAGTGCCTCGTCATCAGCCTGGCCTAGGACCCGCTGCACAGAGTGAGACTGCTCAGTGCCTTGTCATCAGCCTGGCCTAGGACCGGCTGCATAGAGTGAGACTGCTCAGTGCCTAGGCATCAGCCTGGCCTAGGACCCACTGCACAGAGTGAGACTGCTCAGTGCCTCGTCATCAGCCTGGCCTAGGACCCGCTGTACAGGGTGAGACTGCTCAGTGCCTCGTCATCAGCCTGGCTTAGGACCCGCTGCACAGAGTGAGACTGCTCAGTGCCTCGTCATCAGCCTGGCCTAGGACCCGCTGCACAGGGTGAGACTGCTCAGTGCCTCGTCATCAGCCTGGCCTAGGACCCACTACTACAGAGTGAGATTGTTTGGTACCTAGGTACCCAGCCTGGCGTAGGACCTGCTTCCTGGGGTAAGATTGCTCAGTACCCAGACATCCTGTTTGCCCCCTCCTTCTGGGATCTTATGACGCTGTATCTCTGGTGGCATCGTTCACAGAATAGCCTCAGGTTGGGGGAGAGTGGAGGTAAGAGAGGCAGAGAAAGGAGAGAGTGCATCCTTCCACCCAGCCCCGCAGAATTGGATGTGGGATATATTGGGAGATGTTCCTTGGAAGCATCTCAGCCTGCCACCGAGATGCGAAAATGTCAGTTCAGACCATGCACTTTGAGAGTTTTCTGTTCTTCCTGGATAGTATGTGTGATCGGTACTTGTATCCCTCTCCTCTTTCCTATTCTCATTGCTGGTAAATCTCATTTCTATTCATTGAGTCAGTGTTGACAGGACAATTCACCAACTTTATCAAACTTGTTAAAAAATGTGAGAGGAAAGGATGTGTGTACCTAGTATTTTACATTACAAAAGGATATGTAACGGAACATGAAAATACCATTAATGTGTTTTTATTTTGTATAGGTTTTGTTTTGTTTTTCAAACAGAGTCTCACTCTGTTGCCCTGGGTAGAGTGCCATGGCATCATAGTTCAGCAACCTCAAACTCTTGGCCTTGAGCAATCCTCTTGCCTCAGTCTCTCAAGTGGCTGGGATTGCAAGCATACACCACTACGCCTGGCTAGTTTTTCTATTTTTAATAGAGACCGGGTCTCTTGCTCAGACTGCTCTTGAACTCCTGAGTTCAATGCCTTGGTCTCCCAGGGTGCCATAGTTTTGTTGGGATTTTTTGTTCCCTTTTTTTTTTTTTTTTGGTGCTAGACATTTTTTTTAAAACGGAGGCTTTGTTAATAATATAGAAATGTCAGACAATCTAGAAACTAATATTTGAATGTTGCCTCAGAGACTTTTTTCTGGCTTGATCCCTTTGGTAGGGAGACCATTCAAACATCGTGAGACAGATGCTGCCACGGACAGAGGATCTGGGCCTTGCTCCAGAGATTTTGCTCTACTTCATTCAGGGCAGGCGTAACTGCTACAGCTAACAGTGGTTTAACACGATAAAGTGTTATTTCTCTTTCATGTGTGTGTGGGCCCTAAGAGGGCTTCTCCCTCATAGCCTCATCTAAATACTAGCACATTAGGTGTTAGGGCCTCATAGCCTCATCTAAATACTAGCACATTGGGTGTTAGGGCTTCAAGATATGAATTTCAGGAGATGCAAACATTCAGTCCATAATGGCTCTATTCCTCCGTGTGTGTATGTGTGCTTGTGGGGATTTGTGGTGGTAAAAGATGCATAGCATAAAGTTTACCATTTTATTTGCAGTGTACAGCTCAGTAGTGTTAAGTTTATCAACACATTATTTGCAGCCAATCTCCTTATCTCTTTTCATCTTACAAACTGAAACCACGTAGTCATTAAACAACAACCCATTTCCTCCTCCTCCCAACCCCCAGCAGCCATCCTTCTACTTCCTGTTTCTCTGAATTTGACCACTTCAGTGGAGTCTATAATGTCTGTGTTTTTGTGACTGGCCTATTTCACTTAGCATCATGTCCTCAAGGTTTGTCCGTGTCATAGTATATGTTAGAATTTCCTTTCTTTCTAAAGCTAAACACTTTCCTGTTGTATTTATAGACCACATTTCCCTTGCCCTTTCTTCATCCTTGCATACTTGGGTTGCTTCTACCTCTCGCGTTTTGTGCTGCTAGGGACATGGTATGGCCCTTGTTGCTACTGAGCAGTGGCTACCTTAAGGTCATCAAAAACAGAAGACTTTACCCTCAGTCTAAGTCACTTTATACAACTGAGAAAATTTGCTGGGCTTTTGTTCAAAACCTTTTTCAAATATGCCTCACTGGGATCTAGAAGTAAACTTCCCCCCTACTCCTTCAAAACCTCATCATTTCTCCTGGAAAACCAGACAATTCTTTCCTGTGCTCATCTCTTTCCTGTAGTTCTTTGCCAGAGGAAGTCTTTCTTGCTCATGTCAGAGTCTGATGTGGATTGAGGGAAGGACGGTGTGCTCCACATAATCACTCAGGGTCCACGCTCCTTCCCTGCAGAGCAGTGGTTCTCAACCTGTGGGCCATGACCCACAGGAACTGTATTAAAGGGTCTCATCATTAGGAAGGTTGAGAACCACTGCTCTAGGGCCTGTGCTCCTCCACACTCCACTGATGAACAGAAAAGAAAAGGATAGCACCAGAAGGCTTTTAGGGGCCAGATCTAAGAATGTTCTCTACCCATTCCATTGTCCAGACTTCTTATTATAGTCTTACTTAACTGGAAGAAGTATAGAGAAAGAAGATAAAGTTTTGTCAACAATGTAACGCCACTGCTATAGGCTGGAGCTAAATTTGGAAGTACCGACATATAGGTGGTGACAACAGATATGAGTAAAGATGGGAATCTTCCCACAAAGATTGTAATGGATAGGGGACCTTCATAAGAACAAGGGCATTTTTTTGGAGGGTCTGTACCGGTAAAAATAACTTAGGTAACCTAACCTTACAATGTTTAGAACAGTTGCTACAGTGTTTGTAGGAAGGTTTAAACATGTAGATTAAATAAATGGAAAAGTACCTTTTTCAGAAAAGAGTGTGTCCACTCCTTGAAATTATGCAGGAAAAATATATATCAGCATCATTTTGTTGTGACTATTGAAGCCTGTGAGCATTAAATCACTCTGAATTTCAGAAAAACTGAATTAAGATTTGTCTTTTTGTCATTTAATGCACATTTATTAAGCATTTAATATGTGCCAGACAGTGGCACATATTAAACTTACAACATAAGTCACAGTCCCTCAAGGAAGATCAAATTTAGCTGGGAAAAAATAAGGCCAGTAGATAGATAACCTAAACACCATGCAGACTCTCTGAGACACGGGAGTTGCACACCTGAAATGTTACAAGCCACAGGGGAGACTGTCTGGAAGGGGAGGAGCATTGATCTAGAGCCCAGCATGTCTAGGTTTGAGGCTCAGCTCTGCTGTGCAGTGTAACCATGGGGAAGTTAATGTTTCTGAGCTTACCTTTCAGGTTGCTGTGGTTAGGGGTAATCTGTGTAAGCCTAACAGAGTGCTTGGTACTACTTGGTAGGTATTTTTTATTAACATTGAAGAAAGTGGAGTTCATATTGGATGGAAAAATAAATTATTGTATTCTGACTCATGAGGTCATTCATTCAGCAGTTATTTAGTTAAGCCACTACTACACATAAATGTTTAGGATTAGACTGTGTATGTGTTTGCCGAAGTCCTGTTCCGTTTTTAACAGAAACGTTCATCTGCAGCCTCCAATCTTACACGCTTCTTTCCTCCGTCTCATTTGCCCAGAGCCCACCCTACCCC
This sequence comes from Loris lydekkerianus, assembly GCA_963574355.1. Classification (NCBI taxonomy): domain Eukaryota; kingdom Metazoa; phylum Chordata; class Mammalia; order Primates; family Lorisidae; genus Loris; species Loris lydekkerianus. Next base: position 3,927 of record CAUYPK010139581.1, read on the forward strand.
TCTGGGCTCAGCTGCTGTCCCCTTCTCTGCTGCAGGGATCTGTCCCACTTACTATCCTGTATCGTTGCTTCCCTGCCCACCGTCCCGAGTTTCATTGCTGCCATTACTACCGACTTCACCTCAGGCAGCCTTTTTCTTTACGTATGAATTCTCCTTAGCCCCCTTTCTTACACGTCCTCTTTATTTGGATTGTTTTTTTTTTTTTTTTTTTTTTTTTAGAGAGACAGTCTCATTCTTTGGCTAGTGCCTGTGGCATCACAGCTCACAGCAACCTCAAACTCTTGGGTTCAAGCGATCCTCCTGCCTCAGCCTCCTGAGTTGCTGGGAGTACAGGCACCCACCACCATGCCTGGCTGATTTTTCTATTTTGCTCAGTCTGGTCTGAACTCCTGCGCTGAAGTGATCCTCTCACCTTGGCCTCCCAGAGTGCTAAGATTAAAGGTGTGAGCCATGGTGCCCAGCTTCTTACACTTATTCTTTCCTGCCCCCCACCAAATTGCCTCAGGAATAATTTACTACCTTCTTTCTGTCTTTGTTCATTTTCCTTCTTATATCATGGAAATAATCAAACATCATTTTCCTTGTAGCTATCCAGATGTCTCTGCTCAGTTCCTCTGTGCTGGCATTGACTCTAACATTGACTAAGGATTCCTTGAGATGGCAGGTGCTTTGTTGAGTCTGCTCATCTCTCAAAGAGTCTATTGCAAACTAACTGGCAGTGGGGACCAGCTACACACGTTTTTTGAATTCTCAGTATAGTCCTGTGCACACAGAAAATGCCCTACAAATATCTGTTGATTAAAAAGAAGAACCTTACCTAGCACTGAAAATAAGTTTTAAAAAATAATTTTATATGCACATACATTGTTTTATTGCCAGTATTACAAGTTTTTTAAATGCAGATATTTTCACTTTGGTGTGGATTAAATGTACTTTTGTTAGGAGCCATTCAATTAGATTAGTTAGGAGCCATTTATTACATTGTTTTTATGGCAAACTGGATTCCTAGTTTTAAACAACTGCCTTTATAAAAGCAATTTGGCACATAAATGGTAAGATGTAGATTGTCTATTCAGAATTTTTCCCTTTCACTGATATTTTGAAAGGGGATTTAGTTTCTGATAAAAATAACCTTTGTTTGACTTTCTCTTACTTGATGAGTGTCGTCTTGTGCTATTTGCCACAAATAATCAGCCTCAGGGAAGGAAGTAGCAGAGCCCATTGAAGATAGATCCAGGATTAACAGATGTAGCACACGTGTGCTGATGTCTCAGGGCTGCAACTTGTGAAAGGCAGACATCCCACTGGAAACCAAAATGGGTAGCAAGGACAGGGCACACAGTTTATAGATAAAAATTTTGACAGTAAGTAAATTTACTATAGTATTGAGGACTTGCCCCTCAATTATTTTAAAGTAAGTTACATCACATCCATCCCTGTCCTGCCACTGCTCCCTTTACGACTTTGGCTCCTCCCTGTTTCTCCCCTGCACTGGCATCCTGCCCTGTCTCGTGCCCACAGAACCTCCCTGGCCAGCCCCGGCCACATCCAGGCCCCTTCAGGCTTCTCTTCACAGCTGCTCCTCAGAAACTCAATGCCAAATCACTCTTTTTATTTCCTGATTTTCTTTTCCTCTCTCTCTCTCTCCCATTTTTTTGATGTTTAGAAAAATAAAAAGAAGTTAATACAAAGAAATTTTTGTTGCTATCCATTCTCTAAAGTCATCCTCACCCCCTACCCTCAGCTCCGCTACAAATGTATGTCTCTACTTTAAAAAAGCAAGACCCAGTTCAAAATGTCCATCCACATAGATGAATGCACATCATCTTTATTTATCCTGGAAAATTTACTTTTACAGAATTTACCATGTGCTGCCTCATATTACATTATAGCTGGTGGATTTCAAGTTGCTTAAGAACAATATTCATGTTTGGTTTGATTTTGAGTCTCTCTTACACTTAGCAGAGGGGTCTGCTCATATTAGCAGCATAAAAAGTATTTATGGAATGGTGAACTTCTCTTAGAGAGTGACTAGTGTCAAAGTCCTCTGTTTAAACATGGTGTTTGTGTTATCCTCTTGTATCATTCCACATTTTCATTCACAGGAGTTTCTAGATTTTCAAGGCTCAAGAACTGCCCCATTTTTTGTTTTTGTTTGAGACAGAGTCTTACTGTGTCACTCTTGGTAGAGTACTGTGGCATCACAGCTCACAGCAACCTCAAACTCTTGGGCTTAAGCGATTCTCTTGCTTCAGCCTCCTAAGTAGCCCATAGGCACTCACCACAACGCCCAGCTATTTTTTGTTGCAGTTGTCATTGTTGTTTTAGCTGGCCCGGGCTGGGTTTGAACCTACCAACTTTGGTGTATGTGGCTATTGCTATAACCACTATGCTATGGAGTACCAAGCCAAGAACTGCCCCATTGTATTTTTAATCATGCTTTTTATTTAAATCTCACAGTCAGTGAACTGTACCCTCTCTCTCTCGGTAGTCTTGTGTGCAAGCTGAACACAAGGACCACCATCCTGGCAGCAACTAACCCCAAAGGCCAGTACGATCCCCAGGAGTCTGTGTCTGTGAACATCGCCCTTGGCAGCCCACTCTTGAGTCGATTTGACCTAATCCTGGTTTTACTTGATACCAAGAATGAAGACTGGGATCGTATCATTTCCTCCTTTATCTTAGAAAATAAAGGTACGTGGAGATAAACATCATCATTCAAAGTGACAAAAAGAGATTAGATGTAACTAAAAGAAATTCCTTTTAGCCACTGCAAAACTAGTCAACTCCCATCTATAACTGTTATGTATGTTTCCCTTGTTGCTTTGTCCTGAGAGAACATTATAGTTTACTACACTTGGGCTGCAAATGACTGATTCTTTGTCATTTTGGGGATAAAGTAGGTGGTTAATTTAAAGAAGAACTTTTAATGTAAACATCATATTAATATATAACTTTTTTCTGAAGAGTAATATTAATAGAATTGCTGATTCATAATAAAAATCTTGTTTTTATCTTGTTTCAATTAGACTCTAGAAGAAAAAAAATCTTGCTTTTAGCTCTGAAAAAAATAAAGGAAATTCTGTTTGGAGAAGATTAGATAAATATCCTGGATATGCTACATAACAGGCAACAGTGAGATGCTTAGCCAGAAAGCAGTGAGTGAGAGGAGCCTGTGGGCCCAGAGTGCTGAGTGGAAGGAAGAGGGTCATTCTCTACCAGCCACTGAGGAGGTTGTAGTTGTTCAATATGTCCCTCGTTATGAAAGGGGGAAGCCTTATGATAGAGAATTATTGCTTACCTCTTATTCACAAAGAAAACTGGACTAAATTATGGAACAGAAATCTCTAAATGTGGATATCTCTTCAAGTTACATTTACTCAATTATAATTTATTACCATGGGGTAACAAATTAATAATTTTTTAATTTTTTAAATTTTTTTTTTTTTTTGCAGTTTTTGGCCAAGGCTGGGTTTACCTGCCACCTCCGGCATATGGGACCAGCACCCTACTCATTTGAGCCACAGGCGCTGCCCCACAACTTAATAATTTTAAACCCTGTAGGAAGCTTACTGTTATTTAGCTTAAATCAAAAGACTGCTTGTTCTAGAACTGTATGCTATACAGAGAACAGATCTAGATTTCAATAGCCACAAAAATCTAACGATTGGGTGGTGCCTCTGGCTCAAAGGAGTAAGGCACTGGCCCCATATGCCAGAGGTGGTGGGTTCAAATGCAGCCCCGGCCAAAAGCAGCAAAACAAACAAACAAACAAAAATCTCAAGATTATCCTTTAAACAAGGAGTATAAGAACTTTATAAAAATTCTTAAAATGAGATGATTGCCTTATCTTTGAAATTACTGACCCACTACCTGATATACACAGGTTACCCAAGCCAATCAGAGAAGCTCTGGAGCATGGAGAAGATGAAAGCCTACTTCTGCCTCATTAGGAACCTGCAGCCCTCCCTGTCTGACGTGGGTAATCAAGTTCTTCTCCGGTACTACCAGATGCAAAGGCAGAGTGATGCCCGGAATGCTGCTCGGACAACCATCCGCCTGTTGGAAAGCTTGATACGATTGGCAGAAGGTTTGTTCCATTCAACAAATGACACTTTCACTGAATGTCTGCTGTGTGCAAGGCATAGAACTTGACACCATGGAGTCTAAGATGAGTGTGAATAAGGTGCAAACAGTCATTTAAAAAGTGAAGGCTTTGAGCCACAAGACATTATCTGCTCTTCTATTTTAAATTATATTTCAGATTAATATAAGGGTAGTACACATGATTAGGTTATGTTGTTTGCATTTGCTAGGTGAGATGCAAGTTGTGCTTGAGCCCTTCACGCAGGAAGTCTACCAGATACTCCTACATTGTTTCTGTTAGGTGAGAGCTTACCAAATCACCCTCTTACCGCCTTCTGCCTCTTCCTTCTCTCCTTCCTGAATTTAATTGTGTTTTTCTCTTCGATGGGGGTGTGGTTATTCATTTGCTAGTTTCATATTAGTATTGAGTACATTGGATGCTTGCTTCTCCATTCTTATGATACTTTACTTAGGATACTCTCCAAATCCTTCCAGGTAAATACAAAAGATATAAAGTCTCCATCTTTATTATGGCTGAATAATATTTTGGTGGTGTACATACACCAAAGTTTATTTATCTATTCTTGAATTCATGGGCACTCGAATTGTTTCCACCTCTTGGTGATTGATAATTGAGCTACAAAAAACATTCTAGTGCAGATGTTCTTATGGTAACATTATCTTTTTTCTTCTGGGTAGATACCTAGTGATGGGATTGTTAGATCCCATCCCACAGTTGAAAGGTCAACTTTTAGCAATTTGAGGACAAATTATGCACATTGAGTGGAGGCAGTGTAATTAGAAAGAGGGGTCTTTGTGACATCTCAGGACCTCCCGCAACTTAAGGTATCATTCCTCTAAAGTGTTTGTTTTGATGTTTGGGTTTCTCAGTTGTACCTCTGTTAGCATGTTGAGTGGGATTGTTTCTTATTTGAAATTGTTTCCCGTATAGTGTCTTGGTCTTGCACAGTAAGTACCAAGCTACAACCCCCCAATCATTACACTAAGCAGATTAACAAACCATGCCCTATCTCATCACTGTAAGGCTTACATGTACACAAATGGTGAATACGTGTCTCAAACTTTAATGTAAGCTTAATAAAAATTACTGTAAAACAAATGGACTTTATTTTCTCAAGATTTTATAGCTACCATTGGGGCAACTAACAGGCTTGCTAGTAGGTAGTAGTTGTTAGCTTTGAAAGCTTATAGATCATAGGTAAAGAGAAGTGTCAGAGGTGAGAAATGAGTTTGAATTTTGTGTATTTCTATAGAAAATTATTAATAATACAAAGTGAGGATTAAAAGTTGCTGAAAGTTAAATATATGTTTATACAGCTCATTTCTTTGCTAAAGCCCAGAATATTTTTTATATATAAATATATAAAATTGCATGGGCTGTGCAGAAGGGTTAGCTCATTATAGAAATAACCACAATGCTAGTTGAACATTGACTTTTATGCTTGTACTTGTAAAATAAATTTGTTGTTAGTAGCTCATTCATAAACTCCAACTGAGGGGTCAGGTAGAAATTTACATTTATCACCTCAAATATTCCTTAAAAGCAAACATGTTTTATTTTCTCAGCTCATGCTCGTCTGATGTTTCGTAATACTGTGACCCTGGAAGATGCTATTACAGTGGTGTCAGTAATGGAGTCTTCAATGCAGGTAAAGATATTTGCATGCCTAATATATGCAATAATTACAAACTTTCTTAAGAAAAGATACATGTTATTAACATATTAAGAATTAAAAGAAGAAGAAAAAATGTCCTGGAGATATTACTGTGTTGGCATTGCATTATTGCATTGCTTATTGGTATTGCATTATTGCATTGCTTGTTGGTATAAAGTAGGAGTCTCAGTTCTTTCCCTCCTCTGCACACCTGTAGGGTGTTCATGGCCCCACTGTTCATGGTGACAGTATGGCTCCCTGGAGCAGCAATGCCACTAAGAACTAGGGGAGAAAATGATCAAAATTTGATGAAGCCTCCCCGGTGATTCTGATGCCCAAGGTAGGGGTGTAGAGGGTGGTCCCCGGAGTGTACTGCCACTGCATCTACCTGCTGACTCTCCCTGGTATTTTCTCACCCCTGTAGGGAGGTGGACTGCTGGGAGGTGTGAACGCTCTCCACACTTCCTTCCCTGAAAATCCCCGGGAGCAGTACCAGAGGCAGTGTGAACTTATTCTGGAAAAGCTGGAGCTGCAGAGCCTCTTGAGTGAAGAGCTTAGAAGACTTGAAAGGTGAGGAAGGAAAACCAGGAAAGGCATTTAATGGAGAATCCTAGTTTGGCAGTTAGTGCAACAGAAAAAGTCTAAATTAAGTGAAAAATCTCTCTGTAAGGGACTCTTTCAGTTACCTATTCCTATAAAATCACAACTCAGTAGCTTAAAAGAAACCACCATTTTAGGGCTCATTTTTCTAGGAGTCAAATTCAGGAGATGGCTCTTCTCTGCTCTATGAATTAGCAGAGGTAACAACTCGGAAATGACAGAAGCAACTTTTCAAAACTTGCCTTTCTTCATGACTTATTGAAATGTAACGAACAGACAAGGACACATAGGAAGGAACACATCACATGCGTTAGTGAGAACATGGACTCATTATGTACCTAAAGAATTTTTACCTGAACTTTGATGTTGGCATGGTCCTAAAATACATGAGCTTCTAAAGCTAGGCTTTGGGTCTGCGCCTGAGAAACAGGCTTGAGGAATGGCAAGTCTGTCTGTCTGGGTACCTTCCTGATCAGTGCAGGCAGCTTCCTAACCTGCACTGGGTTGTCAGTGTTGACCTGGAAGCTGGGGGCTGGTGGAGGGAGTGCATGTGGAAGGCGGGTCCTGCAGAGAAAGAAGGGTTGGAGGCTACACTGGGGTAGTTGGCCATAAAAGTAAAGCCTTGAGAATCCTCCCATGTCTTGGCAGTATTCTCCTAATTCACAAAGCCTTAGCACAGCCTTCCTGGGGTAGTGTGGGGACTGGCTTTATCCTGCTGACACCCAGATTCTAAATTGCAGTAAACTTGTACTTTGTATAAAATCAACTGCCCTTTCTTGTGGCCTCCTGGTTCCTTTTATGAGCCAGAGCCTGGTGCTCAGATCAAGGTTATTCCTTTGTGTCATTTATGATTTGATGTAGCTGAGCCCTTTTAAGCCATTCCTGGGTGTGACTTTGCCTTTGGGGAAGCTCCGGATTTGGACTGGCCCAACCTGCCAGGAACTGACACGTGATAGATTCAGGAAAGGAGAGAATATGAGGCTTAGAACCATTGTTGTGTGTTAGAAAAATAGCAATTAGACTTTCCAAATTCAAAGTGACCCTCTTGGAGGGAGAAAGGAATGGGAAAAAGGAAAAGAGTATGTGAAAACTTAAAAGATAAGATGCTGCCTTAAAATGTTCTTTTCTACTGGTGTTTCTTTGTTATATAGAGGCATGTGCTGGGGTTGATCCTCAAAGCAACAAAACCATATGTGCAAATGAAAGTGAATTACCTTTAATACATAATCTAATGACAGTGCCCATAGTTCAGTGAGTAGGGTGCCAGTCACATACCCCAAAGGCTGGTGGGTTTGAACCCAGCCCCAGCCAGCTAAAATAACAATGACAACTGCAACAACAACAACAACAACAACAACAAAAATAAATGGGTGTTGTGGTGGGCACCTATAGTCCCAGCTACTTGGGCAACTGAGGCAGGAGATTCTCTTAAGCCCAAGAGTTGCTACCCAAGTAGACTCTGTCTCAAAGAAAACAAAACAAAAAATAAGCATATGGGTTTTTACCTTTTAGGAAAGAGTTCTTTATTCCTTAAGGAAATCACGTAATTATAATGAAAGTATTAATATTTTTATCACACTTTTCTTCCAGAAAATACTAGTGATAATTTGTCTCAAATGCACTCAAAACAGAGTGCAAAGATTTCAGAAATGTGTAGAAATTTTATGGGGGAAAATTTAATTGCTGAAATAAAAATCAGGCTAACCTAAAATAATAACCCTAACTTAGTCTCATTTTTAGGACATTGTTATGAACTTTAATAATTATGAGTGTCAAAGGCAGAGCATGATGGTGAATGGGATAGATGTTTAGCTCAGCTCTCCCAGAACTACAGAATAAGGGGGTATGGAGGATGATGGCAGACTGCAGCCAGCTTTCAACAGAAGCTCCAGTCCAGAGGGAGAGATAATGGCCAAAAAGAACCCAACAAAGCCAAAGGGTGGGAGCTGAGCTGAGAGAAGAGATAGATAATTACACATCTTCTCTGATGAGACAAACTGCAACTCCAAGGAAACAAATTTCAGCTGAGACTTCAACCCAGAGTCGCTGATTTACTAGGATTGGACAGAGAGCAGCTGAACATAAGACAGAACCACCTCACCCAACCACACCAACCAGGTCTCCAGAGTCTGAGGCGGTAGTACTGTACGGGTCCTTTGCAAAGCTATAGGGGAAAAGCTGCAGTCACCAGTCCCAGCTCTTTGGCAAAGGGCTGGTTAACCACAACTCCAGAAGCCAATCCAATTTCACTTTACCTGCTTATCTAGCCAAATGGTGAAAAACAGTCATGGGGCAGAATCACTGGAAAAACTCTGGCAACATGAATAATCAGAGCAGATCAACTCCCACAAGGAGTGACAAAGCAGCCACACCAGAGGATCCCATTCATAAACAAATGACTGAGATGTCAGAAATTGAGTTTAGAATTTGGATGGCAAATAAGATTAACAGAATGGAAGTAAAGTTGGAATTAGAAATTCTAGGAATAATTCAAAAGTTGTCTCAAGAATTCAATGAATTCAAAGACAAAATCACCAAACATTTTGACATATTGAGAAAAGAAGTTGCAGCCTTCCAAGATATGAGAAATACAGTTGAATCCCTCAGTAACAGAATGGAGCAGGCAGAAGAAAGGATTTCTGACATCAAAGATGAAGCTTTTGAATGCTCCCAAATGCTCAAAGAGGAAGAGAAATAGAGAGCAAAAATGGATCATTCTCTCAGCTCTGGGATAATTCCAAGAAAACTAATGTTCGCCTTATTGGAATTTCTGAAGGCAAAGAGGTTGCTTTGCAAGGCCCAGATGCTCTACTCCAAGAGATAATCGAGGAGAGCTTCCCAAACATTGCAAGAGATTCTGAAATTCAAATAGCAGATAGTTTCAGAACCCCAGCACAACTCAAACCAAATAAAGTATCTCCCAGACATATTATAATTAACTTCACCAAAGTTACTATGAAGAAGAAAATACTGCAAGCAGCCAGACGTAAGAAAATCATAACGTACAAGGGGAAGAATATTAGAATGACTGCAGATCTCTCTGCTAAAACTTTTCAAGCCAGAAGACGATGGTCATCTACCTTCAACTTTCTAAAACAAAACAATTTTCAACCCAGGATCCTGTATCCAGCTAAACTGAGTTTCATTTATGATGGAGAAATTAAATATTTTAATGACCTTCACCTGCTTAAGAAATTTGCCATAACTAAACCAGCTCTCCAGGATATTCTCAGACACATCCTCCACAATGACAAGCACAATATTTTACCACCAAAGTTAACTCACTCAGAAAGTTTTGATCAAATCCCAACTTCCACAGTGGTAAAAGGATTAAAAATGTCCACTGGACTTTAAAAAAATTCTACACCTGGGTGGCACCTGTGGCTCAAGGAGTAGGGTGCCGGCCCCATATTCCGGAAGTGGTGGGTTCAAACCCGGCCCTGGTCAGAAACAGCAAAAAAAAAAAAAAAAAAATCACCCAAAATACTACCAGGCTTATCACTGCTCTGAATTAATGTGAATGGCTTAAATTACCCTCTAAAGAGGCACAGGTTGGCTAACTGGATACAAAAACTCAGGCCAGATATCTGTTGCGTATAAGAATCTCACCTTAACTTTAAAGATAAATGTAGACTCAGGGTGAAGGGATGGTCATCTATAATTCAGGCAAATGGAAATCAGAAAAAAGCAGGTGTTGCAATTTTATTGACAGATACAATAGACTTTAAACCAACAAAAGTAAGGAAAGATAAGGATGGCCACTTCATATTTGTTTAGGGAAACACTCAACATAATGAGATTTCAATTATTAATATTTATGCATCCAACCAATCTATAAGAGAGTCTCTAACTGACACGAGCAACTTGTTTCCTCCAGCACTATAATAGATGGAGATTTTAACACCCCTTTGGCTGTGTTGGATAGATCCTTCAATAAGAAACTAAGCAAAGAAATTTTAAACTTAAAATTAACCATTCAACAATTGGATTTAACAGACATTTACATAACCTTTCAGCCTAACAAAACTGAATACACATTCTTCTCTTCTCATCATTGCATGAAACATCCTCCAAAATTGATCACATCTTAGATCACAAGGCTAACCTCAGCAAATTTTAAAAAATAGAAAGTATTAATTATTCCCTGTATCTTCTTGGACCAAAATGGAAGAAAAGTTGAACTCAGTAACAGCAGGAATCTACAAATTGACACAAAGACATGGAAACTAAATAATCTTATGCTAAATGATAGCTGGGTCATAGACAAGTTTAAGAAAGAAATTACCAAATTTTTGGAACAAAATGACAATGAAGACGCGAACTACCAGAACCAGTGGGATACTACAAAGGCAGTGCTAAGAAGGAAATTTATAGCATTGCAAGCCTTCCTCAAGAGAATGGAAAGAGAAGAAATCAACAACTTAATGGGACATCTCAAGCAACTGGAAAAGAAAGAGCCATTCCAACCCCAAACCTAATAGAAGAAAAGAAATAACCAAAATGAGAGCAGAATTAAATGAAATTGAAAATAACAAAATTATACAACATCAATGAATCAAAAAGTTGGCTTTTTGAAAAAAATAAAATTGATAAACCTTTGGCTAACCTAACCAGAAATAAAAGAGTAAAATCTCTAATTTCATTAATCAGGAATGACAGAGACGAGATAAACACAGATTCCACAGAAATTCAAAAAAAGTTAATGTATATTACAAAAAACTCTATTCTCAGAAACATGAAAGTCCAAAGGAAATTGACCCATACTTGGAAGCACCCCACATTCCTAGACTTAGCCAGGAAGAAGTGGAAATGTTGAACAGGCCTATATCAAGTTCTGAAATAGCATCAACTATACAAAATTTCACCAAAAAGGAAAATTCAGGACCAGAGAGCTTCACATCAGAATTCTACCAAACCTTTAAGGAGGAACTAGTACCTATATTATTTAACCTTTTCCAAAACATAAGAAAAAATGGAATACTTCCCAACACATTCTATGAAGCAAACATCACCCTGATCTCCAAACCAGGAAAAGACCCAACAAGAAAAGAAAATTATAGACCAATGTTTCTAATGAATATTGATGCAAAAATATTCAATAAGATCCTAGCACACAGAATCTAGCAACACATCAAACAAATTATACACCATGACCAAGTAGGTTTTATCCCAGAGTTGCAAGGCTGGTTCAATATACGTAAATCTATAAATATAATACACCACATAAACTAATTAAAAAACAAGGACCATATGATTCTCTCAATTGATGCAGAAAAAGCTTTTGATAATATCCATTATCCTTCCATGATCAGAACACTTAAGAAAATGGGTATAGAAGGGACATTTCTTAAACTGATAGAAGCCATCTACAGCAAATCCACAGCCAATCATATTGAATAGAGTTAAACTGAAATTATTTCCATTCAGATCAGGAACCAGGTAAGGTTGCCCAGTGTCTCCACTGGTTTTTAGTATTGTAATGGCAGTCTTAGCTATTTCAATCAGACAAGAGAAGGCGATCACGGGTATTCATATAGGGTCAGAGGAAATCAAACTTTCATTCTTCACACATGATATGATTGCACATCTGGAAAACCCCAGGGACTCAACTACAGAACTCCTAGAAGTGATCAAGGAATACAGCAGCATCTCAGGTTACAAAATCAACACTCATAAATCTGTATCCTTTATATATACCAACAATAGTCGAGCTGAAAAAATAGTCGAGGACTCTATTCCCTTTATAGTTGTGCCAAAGAAAATGAAATATCTTGGAGTATACCT